>JARACY010002043.1:0-47846 GCA_029255725.1 Scrobipalpa atriplicella
GCTACTAGTTCAGAAAACCCGATCTACGATGTCAATAATAACAATTATTATATTAGCCTAAAGTGGGCAGTAAAAAAACTTTATAAAAGATTACATAATGAATGTACAAAACATAAAAAACTATTTACAATATAGTTACGAACATTTTACACTACCTACCTATTTTTCTCTGCACACATTCTAAAGTTGAATCATCCTGTAGATGAAACACGTTTTTTTTCCTTCATTGAAAATTGGTCACCCTGTATCATCGACACACCTGTTAACCGGGCGGTATAAATAACCGAACGAGGTGAAATCCGTTTTGTCCACAAATTTTAAGAAACACCCTGTATCTCTAACGGTGCGTTGTGATTAATCCACCTTATAATGTCCTACGGTGTTGGTGGTTTTTGTCTCACCTTGTGCACAAAAATGTGTCATGTGTCTAATACTTAGGATGAGAGGTTAAACTATGGCAAACCCTTGTTGGACCCACTTTCTCGCCAGAAAGACTAATATTATATTATATTTATATTATTATATTATACCACTGTAGAGAGCCGGTTTATTTTTTTTGAAGTTCCGATTTACCTTAATTTCATCTTGTACTTAGTAAGTTTTGTATAGTAGCCATTTCTTCTTAGTTGCGTAAGAAATATTTTAGAACATTTTACAAGAAAATCTTCCTTGTACATCGTAAAATGTCCAATCGGTATTTCATTATACCCGAAAACGTAAAAAAGTCTGATCATCTTTTAGACCAGTAAAATTCGTTTTGGCCATTTTCGACCAGCGTTCGACGAAATAAAAATATCTTATTGAATCTCCGAAACAGTAGTTTTTTATAGTTATTGTTTCTTTTTGAACTCATTCGACAATACTTTGGTAGCCGAAGCGATTCGATATACGATTGTATCGATTTGATTTGGCTATCGATATAAAGATGGATAAATCGATTATGACCGTTATTGTTAAATGTGATTTAGAAACAGTAGTAAGGATTGTTATTTTAATTGATACGAATTTTCGAGATCAACTTTCAAATGATAGCCGATCATCCGGTCATTTCACTTTGAATGAGACAGAAAACTATTAGTTGGTAGGTAGGTTATAGGTTATTTTATTACATCAAGTCGAAGCACGGCTAATTTTAGATAGGTATTAAGAGATAAATACCTTTGCCTGACGTTTCGATCGCGTTACAACGTTGTCGTACCAAACTAATTTGGCTATAACTGTAGGTATTACATAATATCATAGAAGGCATTATAAACCTAAGAGTCTATGGCATTAATGTCCCTTATCTTGATATATTTTTATGATAAGTGGCTAAGCGACAAGATTACAAGATCGTTAGTATTTAGTACTGCTCCGTTTGTTTTTCCAAAACAAGTTTTTTAACAGATTATTAAATCACCCATATTTTATATAGTATTATCATTACAAAATTTAAGTATAGGGTGATATTTTTCCAAGGATCATATAACTGTTATTTTGTATTTCTCTAACATCTTTCATAGTTCGCTTCATACAAATTCTATCTAGACCGTTATCATCAAAACTGAACTAGTTACAAAATGAATGACGGACAACAAGTCTATTGACAGTTCTCATATAAAACTAGTAGCTACAAGTACAGGTGCCCATTGTCAGAGATGAGATCTATAGATGGGTCATTCTTTGAGAGGTCGAAATTTTCGGTCACACGCTTAATACTCTAATGATATAAAACGCACAGCTTAAAACTCTTTTTTATATGTTTGTTTGTTTAATTAACTACCTAGAATTCCTAATTTCAACATAATATTACAAAATACGTTAAACAAAACCTTAGTTAGAAACCTGAAATCGGGGTCAAAACTAGCGTTCTTCGCGTGTCACACTCTGCTCTTCCGAAATTGAAAAGCTTATAGCAATTTATTTACCTGGACTATGTCGTACTTTTTACCCATGAAAATGATCCTGGAAAACCACAGATTTATTTAAAATAATAAACTACACACATATTTAAACACCAACATTCACAAAACAAGCACTTTGTGTCGGTCACACGTTTTCGAGACTTCTGAGCGCGCGGTTTGAAACGACTCTTACGTCTCAACGAAGCTAACTATGACCAGGAAAACACTCCCGCCATTTGCCAGTCCTGACATGGCATCTGAGGAAAGAGGACTGGTGACTCATCGCAGTTCCCGAAAAAAAATAGAAGGTGCTTAATTTTCGAGACCAACATTTTTCTACCTACGCAGATCACTCAAGTGGACATGTGTAATGTATGATAGAATAACACTTTGAATCTGTTATTACTATTATTAACTCGTAAATATAACCGAGATTTTAGATTAATTTAAAAAAAAGGAATTTATTGCATAGTTTAGAGAGAAATTGCGAAAATACCCTAAATTCTGTCACTTGGGTGGCGTGATTTGGGTGGCATTTTGTCCACCAAAGCGACATTTCACACCACTCAAGTGACTTATCTTATTACTTAAACAAAATTCATATGAATACCGCGTTCTTATTGTAAAGTAATTAATGTAAAACATTATTTATGAAGCGTATAGTGATAATCTTGTCTAATAGCTCGTTTATTAAGACTTTTCGTTTTAAGGAGAACATTTTTGTCTTGGCAAACAGCTGACTGATAATCCTTTGCTCCGGAACTTCTTCCTTGGCGGAAATCTCCTTCGGTCATACTCAGGCTCCCTGGAGAGGCAATCCACGCGGCCTGCAACTACAGGCCGGTCCCTGGGTTCTTCTTTAGCTACCCTCCGCGGTCAAGCCCACCGTGTGAGACCCTATGGCAAGTCGTGCAATGAACTGGTCGATGTTCTCCCACTCGAGATCTCGGTGAAGCACATCGTTTCTCATATAATATTGGAGTCTTTATTGCCGATTGGACAGTTAAGTTTTCCTGGGCTCTGATCTTCTTTTTCAACGAGTTGCACGCGAGAGCGTACCAAGCGGGCGCCGCGTACGTCAGCCTTGCGCGCAAGTACGTTTTGTAGATGTTGAGCTTGGTTTTCGTGGGCAGTTTGCTATCTTGCCGCAGTTTGGCTCGGGCTGCCTTGACTTGTCCCACCGCGTTCGTGTTTTTTCATGGTGAGGTTCCTGTCTATGGTTATACCGAGATGTTTGACAGGGCTTTTGAACTCCTGTCCATGGAGGCGAAGTGGGGATGGTAAGTGGCATCTTCCTATGATTAGAGCCTGTGTCTTGGCAACGTTTGCTTTCACGCGCCAATGGCTCAACCAGCCTGGGAGCGCGTCGACCGTCGGCTGCATTTTCTTGGCTGCATGCTGTGGTTTGTAGGACGCTGAGATGAAGGCCGCATCGTCAGCGAATAGAGCCAATTAAACGTCACCCACTCTGGGTATGTCGTCCGTGTAGATGGAATAACACGCCGGGGAGAGACAGCCAGCTCCCTTGAGGTACTCCCGCTTCGATGGGGTGTTCAGTGGATCTAGCACCTTCGACGGCCACGTGGAAGTTTCTGCCTCTGAGGAATGACTCGATGGTCTTGACGATCCTTCTGGGTGTTGAGGTTTTCGACAGTTTGTAGACGCGCCCGTCGTGCCACACCCTGTCGAATGCCTTTTCCATGTCAATTATTACGAACACCGAGTATTCCATCTTGTTCATCCTCGTAGCCATGTCATGGTTCACTCTAGCAGGTAGCAGTTGGGGAATGCTCTAAGCGAAACCCGAACTGTTCTGGTCTTGGGTATGTGAGGCAGGATAAACTTCTCAAACACTTTGGAGAGCGTTGGTAGCAATAAGATGGGCTGATAACTCTCCGGGTTGGCCAAGTTCTTGCCTGGCATCGGAAGCACAATGATTTTTGCGCTTTTCCATGGTGTGTGGAAATGACCAGTTCTGAGGATTCCGTTGAAGACTTGGGTGATTGCTTAAACGGTCTTCTTGGGTAGATTTCCCCCAACTCATGTTTGATTCAGTTGGTGGTTGAGATGGTTCTTTAATGGAGGGAATCTGGTGAAGAACTTTCTGGTGCGCTTCTTTTCCTCTAGCAGGTTTCGCAAGTGCTGTGGGAGTAGTGGTTGCATTTTGTTCTTGGCTTAAACATCCTTGAGCTTTCTCCAATCACCACAAAATGGTGTGGTGATTTTAGTGGTAGCTTGGTCGATTTCTCCAGGGGTCGATACGGGATGGTCCAGTTGGAAGGTTTCCATTTAACGGTAATAATGGCAGAAATTGCGACTATGCCTTGAAGGGTTTTTTCCTTTACTTATTATAACGTAAGAGATTTCAGGATAAGATTTGCAGTTCGCATTTAAGTTTTTGAAGTAAACAAACTGTTATAATATCATTAAAAGTAATCAAAAAGGATATTAAACTCATGCTGACGGTGGTAATATTTCATTTTTTCCTCATAATAATAACAAGGTCACTCGAGTGGCACAATATGTCACGTTTGGTGGCATCGAAAATTTCGAAAATTAATTCTGTTGTAACCTGTGGTTAGATATGAGTAATTTTTTGTAATTAAACTTTTATTGATCTCTTAATTATTCTCCAATATAAAAACATGGCAAAAACGCACAAAAAAAATTCGCCACTAATGTGACCCGAAGAATCATTTCTGAAGAACGACCCAGATGAGATATGAGTAATCTGTGACGCTTGTCCGGCTGTCTGACCCCCTTTGGATAGGATTTATCTGTTGTCTCAGAACAATGCTGAGATATTGGATCTTTAGCTAAGTTGGGCAAGTATTCCTAAGTAGGAAGTTGGGTAAGATTAATCATTACAGGAGGTACGTTGCAAAATAGTGGTTTTTACACACATACATACCTACATATAAACACGCCTTTATCCCTAATGGGGTAGGCAGAGCGTAAACGATCCAAACAAAGGTCGTTCCGCCACGTCTGACAAGTTTTGAGGGTTATTCCAGATAGATCTGTATATTGCTATTAGTGACAGGTTGTCAGCCCATCGCTTAAATTACAATACTGAAACCCTCAAATCCCTTAGCTGACTTTTACAGCATGCCCGGGAGGAGATGCAGCTGGCACATTCTATGTTTTTCTATCACTCCCAGTACAGCATGGAAGTCCAGCGTGGTTTTTGCAGATTATTATTTGAGTTATGTACCTAACCTACTCGTAGCTACTTTGTAAAAATAGCTCTTTATAACCCATTTTTTTTATAAAATATAAGGCTCATTTGGCTAATAAACGTTCTGCATTATGAATCTACTAAAACATAATATAAATCTTTGCTTTTCGAATTACAACGCCATTCGCACCTAAGCCAGGACCTACGGATTCAGAGCATACTGCTTTAAAATACTTACAGAGCAGAACATTTTATCACAAAACTTGTCAAAACCAACAACAAAATTTATTTAAAATGTGTCAAAAGCAATAACCTACCTATATACTAAAAAATATAACATTATGTTTATGAATAAGAAGGCAGATGACGTAAGTATAGGTGAACTAAGAGCAAATAGTGTGCACAAACATACTACAAGTCAGCTTCTCTATTGTTTGTAGTTGTGGGAAATAATACTTGAGAATACAACTCAGTACAATTTAATAAATGTATGGATACGGTATATTTCTATAAAGCGTTATGTAGGAGCCAATTCAGATTATTATGAGAGTTTGCTAATGATATCAGATAGATAACAAATATCATCTGAATTATGTCTTTAGACTAGATTCAGTCTTGTCTCTGGACTAGACCAGTGGTGATCAAAACAGTCAACAATGGAGAGAATTCACCCAGATGCCCGTAGAAGAAAACCTCTCACATTATGCGCCTATTAATCCAGGCAATAGACTTTTGCCTTTTAAACTAAAACAGGATAAATTAATCTTGAACCGCAGCCGCTGATGCAGCAGGACATCCTCCTGGGTACATGAGTCTGTAGTACTTTGCCTATCTCAGCTCGGTTTTATGAACACCTCTGTGCTGTTTCTTACTCTTGTGCCACATACCACATCTGCACACTTCGTACTCCACCACTCTCCGCTACGTCAATATATTCCACTTGACACGCCGTCGTGAGCTTTTGTCTGCCCACTGCTTAACAAAGGCGTGATGTCAGACCACACGAGTTTGCTTAACCAACGTCAACAATGGCTTGCTGGTCTGCCAAAACTGTTGAGTTGTTGACTGAGTTTTCTTAGGTTAATGGTTTCACTTGGAACTAGAAATGGTACTATGCGGCAGCATGACGATAGGCAAATGTCTGAAGAGTTTTGATCAAGGAACATCGTCCAAGATATAGTAGGTAGTGATTGGTGAAATGTAAAACAATGTATTTAGGGTTATTTACATGATTTCAAACTTACTTCATTCATTACCATTGATATTTCCTAAAGGTAAAATTTTTAAGGCTGCTACATACATGTCGCCAGCATTCCGGCAGCAAAGCCGCAGAAACTAGCAATCAGCACGAAACTAAACTATAACTCCAAGTGCTAAGTAGCCCTGCAGCGCGCGGGCCGCGCGGTTTCTCGTGGCATGCTGCGGTCTTGTGCAACGTGTGTAGCAGGCTTTATCTGTAGTTCAGTTTTAATTTATAATACCTATAGCGAAAGTATTTCTTATTATTACTATCCATAAGCTATTCAAATTAATATTCATTACACCTGTTACAAATAATTCAATACCAACAACTCAAGACCCACTAAAACTCAAATATACAACCATAGACCTCCGTAAAGCCAAACTGACTGACACGTTTAGAGTAATAATGGCCACGATTCGGCGTAAACAAGATTTAAAATAAAACCGTACCCGTCATTTTACACCCGATCCGTGACCCGTTTACATCATGTCTTAACTTGACGTAACTATTCATAAATTTTTGATGTGACAAAATTATCTATACTGCCATCCTTTTATGTTCGCTTAAGACGGAAAATGACAGGTATGGTTGTATTTTAGTTAAATCTTGTTTACGCCGAATCGTGGCCATTGCCGTCGATTCTGGCTGCCACATTCTTAACTAAGTTTAAGATAGCGCTGTCACTTTCTTTACTTTGACATAAGAATAGGATAGCGAATAAACACATGTGTTTGACGTTCCTAATTTGACATAAGCTGCTTTAAATAAGAACCCAGCATAGAGCATGTTCCTTATTTTACGTTAAATAAGCAATCTAATGTCAAATTTAAGCAATTTAATGTCAGATTAGGGATGTCAAAGTCATGTGTTTAGTTGCTATCCTGTTCTTATGTCAAATATAAGAAAGTGACAGTGCTACTAAGAATTAGAATTAGTAACTGGACGGCGTGAATCGAGGCCATTGTGTCCCTTCTTGTACCAAGATAACAGGACCAGTGGTCAGGCACCTACATGTCGTAAACCCAATGTTTAGCGTGGACCGCGACTGTCCATACACTGCGATAGTTTAGTCACGGTAAAGTAGTTTATTGTATTTTGTACTACGTTCCAACTAGAAGCTCTACAACAATAGCTAAAAGGCTCAAACTAATGATAGCGTAGCATTCCTCGAGCGCCATCGCTTTCTTTATTACCTATCGTTTTCGACCCTGGATATTATCCGAACAGGAACCTCCTGCGCACCAACTGGACTTCTTATTATTTACAGGTAATAAGATCATTTACGAATCTATGATTAACTGTTTGTAAACCATGTAGAGTAGGTTATACTCATTGCATATGGACGACTGCAAAATAAATTCCATTATAGGTACTTCATTAAGATCTTAGGTTATCAACAGCTTAAAACTATGATGTTATTTAACATGCTGTGTTAAACAACTCTCAAAACTTGTCAGACCTTTATTTATTTGGGTCGTTGACACTGCCTACCTCATTAAGGATACAAGCGTGATAGTATGTATCTATGTATGTTAAACATAGTACAAAATCTTTTACCTCCACCCAGAGCCGGTTTCTTTAAGTCCACAAGTATTCAAAGTGAAATATTTATTAGGCTTTACCAGCACAATGCGTGCGAATATGTAGTGAAATATACTTAACTTAGTGCTTACTTACGCCTACCTGCTTAGCTTAGTTGCATTGAAATATGGGTCACATGTTAGGTGTTGTATGTACGTCTATTGCTTTGTAAGTAGAGTTTGATAGGTATTTATCGTGGTATTATTCTAAAAATAGTTCTTATTTAAATGAAAATAAATTACATTGTGCTTGTGATAAAAATAACTGTCTTCGTGAAAAAGTACCTAATTGGCTTACATTTTTTTTTTACAAATAGTGTCTATCAGCTGATTGAGAGATGTCGATACTTACTTACGAGTTCTATAGCGAAATTATAATTTTGCCAAAATGTATCTAGAAGTTTCATGGCCAAAATATTTGTATATTCCAAAGGAAAAGGGCACCAAAACATCACCATCGTCATCATTTTCACAAGTCGAGGCCGTAGAATTCTTTATCCTCTTACTGACTATCAATTAGAAACATTAAAAGTCTACAAACAATTTAACACATAAAATCCCTAAACTATTTTCATAAAACGTGTATTACCTGCGCGTGCGCAACCATAAAAATATGATTGAACGAACAATAAAACAAACATAAATATTTTATTATATACCTTATACAATAACACTAGCAAATGGAATTCAGAAGCATAGGACGTAAAACCTTTGTAAAGTGTTAAGTAATACCAACAGTTGTTTTAACTTTATAAGTATTAGGGTGTATTTTGGTCACATTGAACTTTTTTTTTGCGATGTTTCAGCATTTTTTTTTTAAATTGGAAATGGGTTTGCTTTTGACTCTAGACACAAGGTCATGGATGACAGTGACAGAGTCGACGATGGAGCGAGCTCACCCAGAAAATGCATGTTATGACACTGGTACTCTCACGCACCGACGGAACACAGCAAGCTGTTTGGCGCCGGACTCCAGTGAGAGGTGCATTTTACTCTAGTTAGGACCAGACGTGACCGAGGCAGACTCGAGGTTGGAGATTACACATTTCTTTCCATCCACCCATAACTAACATCTAAGCAATATTATAATTTAAATACCTTTCTTTCGAAATATTTTAGCAGTAACCTCTCATTCACTAAGCACACAATACATTGTACAAGTCCAGATATATTTTAATACAAAATGCCAGTCTTCACAAGTCACCTGCAGACTTGCTATAATAATTTACAAATACGGGTGAAGAGGTTGAAGCTTGAACAATAACTAACACGTTCACTGCCGCTTTAGGATGCTCCCATAGGCTAAGTGGCGCAACTTACAGTAAAAAACCAAACTCGCTGAAAATACAATTGTTTTTAAACCCGATAAATCAGATTGAAGTAAAGGTACCAAAGTCTATTTTAAGAATCATATTATTTGTTTTTATTTTGTTAATCTTTATTGTTATTTTTTTTATATGAAGTACCATAAATTAAAAATTTTGTGATCACTGTAGGTAATTATAGATATCAAAAAAGTTAAAAGCGGCTGATTTTCGTAAATTTTCTATCTGAAAATAGAACAAACTTTAAATTGCTAAATCATCTTCACTATTTTTACTTCAATTTTGTATTGAACTATTTTCCATTAGGTTTTTGTGTTTTCAGTTAGTAATAATTTTTTACTGTTGGGGCGCCACTTAGCCTATTGGAGCCTCTTAACCCATTGAATGGTCTTGTGACCTCCTATTGTTGCGATATCCAAATGACCTTTAATAAGTTATTCATGTACCTTCATTGAATTGTTTGCTTAGATCGAGAAGATAGAAGATAGATAAGAACGTTAATATGAAGGCTTTAAAATATATTGCTAGGGAGGACTTTTGCCTCCAGATGGCTAGGATCTTTAAATGTTACCCAGATTTCAATAGAAAAGAGCATAGGGTAGTAACTATCAGTACGTAGTTTTGTGTAGTCAAGTCGGAAGGAAAGAGTATTTTGTTATAAAAGTGCATTTACTGTACCAGAACTTCCACTTTGTTATGATGTTCTCAGTGTTACTTGTGTCCACTGAACTACTATTATAGGTACCAACGAACATTAAACATGCCTCCAATTTCGATATGGCGTCTGCAAAATATTTAGTCCGTATTTAATTTTAAGCGTATATATTTAGGTAATTACCTATGAAAACTTATTCTATTTATATTAATACACAGTGTGGTATGTTTCTTACCTATTTTTTATTAAAAAACTGAGTCCGACATTAGTATGAAGAATGGTGCAAGCACCAGTCTTAAATGGGACTTAAAGTGTTTGAATTATGTCTTCTCCGTGCATGTGTCCTAGAACTTTTACTGTATCAAATACATAGAGAAAATATTCAATTAAATAAGACAAAAATGTATGATAATATCCTGTTTTGCTTAGCACATTCTTTTACTGTATTAGCTATTCTACAATACACAGTTGATACAATTCAACAATCGCTAAACGATTTACTGTCCGTGAAAAATCGCAAAGTATAGCAATAATTGTCGGCGGCCGAATAGTGGCCAATGGCCAACTAATAACAATAAAGTGGTCAATTTCACAAACCTACAAACAAAACGCGGGGTAATTTCCGATCGAATGCGCTTGCGCATCTTACTAATGATAGTTTACGGCGTAACTGTACGCGTGTGCCGGCGATCGCGGTGTATTCCTGCTTGCACCGTTCATTAGCATTATTTTGTTTCATTTGATGACAGATCATGTTCATGATACTCGCCGCGCCTATAAATAACTTGTGCTGGTAGAGTGACGTGACTCAACAAAATAATTAGGGAAACAAAGTGATGTTTTTTTCTTTTTTATGATTGGAACAATATGCTTTTGACCACAAAAAAAACGAAGAAAAATTAAAGTAACTAAAAATTTCAATATATTAAAAAAACTTATGATCTAATAAAAAAAAAATATGTTATAATATCTACTCACTGTTAGAAACGTTTACTTCTGGACATGAGCCTCCTTCCTTCTTTATAAGGGGGAATTTACCATGTTCAACAAATTTGACGAGCGAAGTGCTATATAATACTTAATAAATAGGTACTCGAAAATAGAGTAATTCTTCTTTTTCCTCTAAAATTATGATTAACAAAATTGATTCTATTGTTATCTTAGCATCACATGGTACAAGCGCGAATGCACCCAATCCAGCAAGTGCGATGCAAGACGCTTAGAACCACCAATTATAAGCGAGGTGGTGTTCGTAATTATTTCTATGCCCGATTTGTGCCTAAGGCTCATTTTATTACGTCAAACATGATGCTTTTGATGTAAGGGGGCTTGGCAACCATCCACCATAATAATGGTAAACCATAGGTACCTACTGCAATTGTTATAGAGTATTAAACGCATAATACAGGTTGGTTACTTACCAACTTCTTGAAACCACTGGTTCATTAAGTAATTATAGGAATAGACGCGTGGCCTAAAATCTAGGTAAATTTGATAAATAAAGAAATGTTTCTTAATTTTTGGATACCAATTTATTTTTTATAAAATAGAAAATTTTATTGCTTAAAAAGAGCCAGAACATACAATAAGTAAAAAAATAGATTATTAAATATATAAAATAACAATTTTCGCAGGAAACGCTCAAGAAATCGATGAAATTTCGGTTATGGTTAAAGTTCTATTATAAACTTTATTTAAGCAACATGCTAAAGTAGAGAACACTATTAATACCTACAAAAATATTTTTAACACTCACATAATTATCGCACACGTCAATTTCCACAGTTTTGCGTCAAATTAAGCATTATTATAAAAACCTAAGCTTCACTGACCCTTCTAAATCATCACCAATATTTAATGCAAAATCAAACTTATTACAAGGACATAAGGCGAGGTCTTTTACAGTTGACCGTACGGTTGCACAGAGTATACGGTATTTTTCATTATACTTTACAATTACTGGCAACTGGTCTTGCTACTGGTCTCATCTAGCTTTGTCTATCCTTAGATGGGTTATAGAAATACTAGAAATGTAGGAAGTAGAAGCGACTTCTTTGGTTCATAAGGAAAGCTAGCTTTTACAACGTTGATGTTATAACTGTAATATACTAGTCATTGTGAATGTTTACGACTTTGATTTATGCCTATTATTTAAGGTAATCTTAATAAAACTATCAAGCGCAAAATAGATTTTGGACTATTGGCGTAGGTAATTAAAATCAGGTGATTTGGTGAGTATTCGAAAGTAAATAAAATGGTTCCATAAAATTTAAAATTTCCAAAAAAACTACTGCTACTTATTCGAAATTAATATTTCTTCATATTAAAGAATGAGCTTTCTACTTGAAATACTTAAGTAAAATACTAATTGTGGTAGCGTGTTCACCAAGTAGGTATAATTGCACTAAACACCACTTCTTCTATGGCACTTCTATTAGTTTTTAATATCTATCGGATTGGCAGTTTTTAATTAGTAACATTAGCGCCATAATTGCAGGAAACATAAAACGTATAGAGATATTTCTCAGAAAGTTTTAGGAGATAAGGGAGCAGGAAGTTGCAGAAATGTTATTTAAACCAACATAATAATATTATGTAAGTTAATAAAATGTAAAAATGTGCCGTGGCATTCGTACCATAAAGAAATGGTTCTCTATGAGAAAGCAGGATTCACCTTTCTAGGTTCTCTATGAAATCAAAACTTTTTTGTTAATTTTCGTTTATAAAAAAATCATAATTTTTAAAATTTCACTCTTCAAAAGACCCAGTATATCGACAGTCCGAAGACAAAAGGGTCAGCTCTAGCTTCTCGGTCGTTCGGTTCGGATTAGCGAATGAGTTTGCCGGCTATTAGTTAGTGATTTACGATGTGAGTGCGAGGCGAGGCGGCCCGAGCGCTGCGTGACACCTAGAGCTGCACGCTGTCGATAAAGCTTATCGATAAAAGAAAACTGGTCCTTTCGGCATCTGGGTTTAAAAATATTTTTTTGCCATTGCTGCACTGAGAAAACTTAACTTAAAGATTGAGACATTAATACAGAAAATTACATAATGTTCTATTAATTTTAAATAGCCAACAAAAACACTGAAAATAAACATATTGTAGTAAATAAATACAATAATTTTAATCACAATTTTACAAAAATATAATATGTGTTTTTTTTTAAATAGGTTTCATTTAAACTACTAAAATTCATTTCTCATCTAATAATCACTCTAATAATCTCATCTTCTTTGGGTTCAGTAATTTATTATTTTCAATCCAATCTATCGACATCGGACTAGCGCGGCACTAGTCGACAGGTTGGTCGCCACAGGTGCGTTCGGCTTCGGCCGACTTGGTTCTCACCGCGTCGATTCGTCCATCGATAACGATCTCACACCACTATTTGTCACATATTTAAACAGGAGAAATTGATATAAAGCACCAGAAATGTAGTATATTGAAACAGGAGAAATTGCATTACCTATATATTTAAAAAAAAAGACATTTTTCTATAACCAGCACCAAAAGTCCTGGACACGGAGCCTTGTTTACTCGCCAAGCTTGGCAGACAGTTTGCCAAATGTAGTCAAAAAAAATTTGGGGGAAAATTACGACACCCTGGAAAAAATTATGGGGTCATGCTACTTCTGACCCAATACCACATGGGCATTCCGTTTAAATGGTATGTAGTTACAAATACTGAGTGTAAGGGACAGCGTATCAGAAACTGCTCAGTCAACGAAACTGAACCACTTTAACCAGAAAATTCTATCAGAAATTAAAAAAAAAAGGCTTTTTTGGATTTTCCATACAAATTGTCTGATCGAGTGAGAGAGGCAATTTTTTCCCGTTCATGGCATAATAAAAGAATTTCACAAGTTAAAAACGAACGGACATACCATCGATACATAATAGTATCATGTTATCATTATGTATCAAAGGCTCGTATTTATAAAGCGATCTCAAGATTGAGAGCAATATTAAGTATGGATTTGACAGGTCGTTTTGTACTGAAGTGACATTTCTGATACGAACTCAAACTCGCTGTCACTCTTGAGAGCTGATTATAAATACGGGCCAAAGTATTGTAGTTAAAACATCTTTAGGATATCCGCTCCGAAATTGTGATCAATAAAGATATTATGTTAAGTATTTTCGTGATTATGTTTCTTTGCGGAAGTTTATATTAGGCTGTAATAAAAGATAAAGTCAATATCTTTATCTCGAAGCTGTTTTGTCGATAACATCTTTAAAATTATCAATGAAGGAAATATTCTTGTTAGAGGTGTATTTCCTTAACTAATTATAGCAGTGAATGGATATTGATAGAAATAGAAAATTTTATTTCATCCCATTTTTCTAAGCAAATGACAATTTGTTATACCTACGAATCTATGGCTCGTATTTATTAAGCAATCTCAAGATTGAGAGCAATATTAAGTATGGATTTGACAGGTTGTTTTGAACTGAAATGACATTTCTGATACGAACTCAAACTAGCTGTCACTCTTGAGAGCTGATTATAAATACGGACATCAGGCGGTAAAATAATCAGAGCTCAAGACTGATAGCGAATTTGAGTTCAAATGATAAATGTCATTTTAGTATAAAATATCCTGTCAAATATATACTAAGTACTCAAGCTTGAGATTGCTTCTATTTCTATGAGCCTATTTCTTCGCCCGTCATTTTATAAACAGTCTTTTGATTGGAGGTAAAATGAATATAACAAAAAATACCTCTCACCATTAATTGTTAGAAACTACTTTCTTGATTAACACGTCAAAAGCTATCTTCCTTCAAAACACCAGCGGTCAAAAGTTAATAGTTAAATTAATTCATAAACATCTTAACAGTATACCTGCTAAAAAGTAGACTTCAACTATTAATCGAAGTTTTCTATCTCGAATCACTATCTTCGGACTAATGATGCTTCTGTCAAAAGCTAGAAAGCACTATTAGTTGTAATGATTCAATTAAAATGAGTTATTGACTACAGATATACAAGGTGCTTGCCTAAAAGGTATAGGTACATTGTCCAGAATTTCCAGAAGTGAACACGTCGCAGAATGTTCCTTTCTCATAATGTCTCTTTCTCAAAATGTCCCTTTTTAATAGATTTAGTTCAAATCGTGGGCCTACTGAAAAGATAATTTCAAAGGGACATTTTGCGAAATGGACATTTAATCCATTTTGCATTTAACGACCAAGGAACATTTTGCGAAGTTACCAACTGTTGCAGCTGTATATAGTACATAGCATAAAAAATACAAGTTATTACTTACGTCAAATTCTTTCATAAACATGAAATATTTCGATAAGTTCTGAGGGTGAGTTCAGTTCACGAAAATGAACAACATGCCCCATAAAACACAGGACTGACAATGAAAGACCATTTTTTTTGTTTTTTCGGTCTTTGTTACACGGGGAAAGTTGTTCAGTTATGTATACTGAACTCACCCTGATAATTTGAGGAAGAATTTCAATTTCATCCTGTATACTGGGAGCAATAAAAGCAAATAGAATGTAACAGCTACTTCTCATCCCATACTTTATATAAAAGCCAGTAGAGGGATCTGTCAGTATTACAGAACTTGATATGAAATACTTCTAAAAAAAAAAGTGTTGAAAACGGCCGACTGATTTTTGTGTGCATAGAGTTAATAATATTTACACCCTGTATAGCTGATGTATCGCTTTTCATTCCACTGGTTTTAGAATGGCATCCAAATTGGTTGGGACATATTCGTTTTATCAGTAGCATACCATCGCATTTTTAAAATTTTATCTTTTTTTTATTTTTTTATTATTCTGTGTGACAAACTAATTCTCATACAAAATTATCAATCAGCTCGAGAAAGGTTTGAGGTCAATATTATAAGTAATATCGATGGACTCTAGTTACAAAAGTTACTCAATCGTCTATACATTAATCCTTTGATATAGTACACCGTACTGTCATTGTCTTTTATGTTTATGTCATTTGTATTCTAAAGTATACAAAAAGCTATTCAATAAATAAATAAGATTCATTCAAGAACCGTCTTGTGATTTCGCGAAACACCGTAGACTTTATCAAAACCATAAAACCGAAGGCACAGGTACAGCCACCTTCGTCGTAAACGTAACTAAAATGAGCCTTAAAATAAACAAATGATCCATAAACATAATCATTAGGTCGTGTACGTATTAACGACAGCACTACAATGAGTATATCTTAAGATATATCTCGAGATGCTATCACTGCGCGCGCGCAGCCCGCTACAAAGCAAACTGAACAGATGACCAGTCTCATAGATGGCCGGTATTCATAGACTTAGCCTTCATAAGAAGGATAATGATGAGTACCTAATAAATACGAATAAAAAAAAAAATTGCAACGGATTCGCTCTTGATTCATCATTAGAACATTTGAAAAATCCCTACTTTCACAAGAAACTCACTTTGTCGCAGTGATCGAACCACGATCCGAAGAGCTATAGTTCTTTATATGAAGTCCAATTTTCACATTGCAAGCCAAAGCTCTAAACCGCAACTCTGTCCACTATAGAATCGTACTACGACTAAAGATACGGACGTGTAAAAATTATGTAGAAAGTGGTATGACAACGCCCGGCGCACACACGTTGATTAGCCGCTGTGTGAACCTCCGCGCAAGTGAGCGAACACCTTTGTAGAGTCGCTGGATGTGATTTTGATACTCAGTTTCATTTTATTTAAATTCACATAATGTAATAATGTAAAATTTTTTTTTAATAAATATGTTCTTACATTACCTAGTTCGCAAGAAAATATCTAATTCCCACGGGAAAACTCATTAAGTCGCGGGTGAAACTGCGAAGCAAAAAGCTAGTCTGAAATAACCCTCAAAATTTGTCAGACGTGGCGGAACAATTTTTGCTTGGGTCGTTGATGCTTTTGTCTACCTCATTTGGGATAAAGGCGCGATTATATACACAGAAAAATAAGCAGTGGATAGCTATCTATCTACGATCAATACGAGTATGTATGCATTTTTTTATCAACAGGCAGAAGAAGTTTAGTATTATTACTTGATGTAAAGATTATCTTTGCTGCGTATCTAGGAATTATTTTAAATTTCATAGTATCTACCTATAGTATGTGCTTAACTTTACCAGACCTGACCTAGGTACAAGTACCTACTATCACTAGAGATTGTATGATATGCAAAACGACCGGATATTCAATATTCAAACGTCATTATTAGGACTCGACAAGTTGTAAACATGTTAGGCACGCCTATATGGACTGCTTCTTGCATTATTCATAAAAGGTATTTTTTTTATTTGTTATTGCTATATGTTTTGGAGTTCTTATTTTAATTTTGTAAGTAACAATCCTGAATAGTGTCTGAGTTCTTGTCACGTCTATTGTCATACAGAAGCCTAAACTTCTGTCTCATCTTTTTCCAAACTTCCTCTTTAAGTACGGTACGTCGCTGTTGGCAAAAAAAAATCACGTTCAAATCAAACAAATTCATATTTTGTTTGTTATTTTAAAATTATTGAAATTTTAGAAGTTCCCGTTTTTTTTTTAATTTGTTATCAAAATGTCGCTTCCAGTATCGATCTTTATCTGTGACAAGTCTATAAGCAGGCTATAGCTCCCTTTACAGTTACCTGTAAGCAGATATAGCGGCTATCAAGGATGGTACACACTACTTTGTGCCACTTTGTACACCATTGTAGAGCTTGTAGCCTACTAGTACCTATAACTATGATGTGAGGTTAGATAGTCGTGAGAAAAATCATAATGTGCAATAATTTTACGTTTAAAAACCTTAAAATATCGTGCTCCCTGTTTTAGCATATAACATACTTATGTAATTTACTATAAAATAAAAAATCCACACTTAATTGGATTTAATAGAAATTCTTCACGTTGTAAGCTTCTGTTAAATATTAAACTAACATTTACTAGTTAACAACAAAAACCATAAAAATATGCCTTTTTAGAAAAAATCTAAAATATTCGTAATAGTTTAACCTTCAACCTGCAATATTTTTTCACTTAATTGCCGATTGAAAGCGCTCATTAAAACAGTGTTATGTTATAGTTAACTAAAGTGCCGCATACCGTCATTTATTTTTGTGTAAAAGTTACGCATAGATACGCGGGTTAAACCGCTATAAAAATGTTTATGGTAATTATCTACCAACTCTCAGAATACCGATAAGTTAAATTTATGTAGTGACGTCATTAAAAACATGGTTAAATAAATAAGTAACTGGCAAAGAGCGTATCAGACATAATATTATGCTCTTGCACGCTCATATAATTATACCGTAAATTTTAATTTTGTCTTAAAGAAGGGGTGGATGATTCTATCCATGCCAAATTAGATCAATCAAGTGATTTTATATGGAAAGACGATCAAATTTATTTGTCATACCTACCCATTTTTTTGATATACTTCTTGACCTTTGTTTTTGGGTAAATTTGTTCAGATTAATTACCTATTTACTACCTATTAAGATAAGTATTCCTTTTTAACAATATTTACTTTTGGAAATCCTGCAAGACAGAATGCTTCTAGTAATAATAGAGTAAACTCTCCTATTCATTCAAAAATAAATCAACATAATTGGAGGCTTCACATTGTATTATAATTCAAATGCTAGTTTTCTTATCAAAATGGCTTAGCCGATTGTTGACCTATGTTACATATTACTTTTTTTTTCTGATCGTGGTGGTCATTTTGTATGGAAAAGTAAAAAAAAGTTTCATACCCTGTAAAAAAATCAGGTGATAGTTGTCCAGTTAGTTGCATTGACTGAGCTACCCCTTATACACCCGGTATAATAGTATGTACTCATCTGTCTAAGAGGCTTGTGGGAAATGTGGGTAGGTGTGTCTGATAAGATGGTGATTCCTATTCATTTTGCTTACGGTACCAACCTATTGTGTATACGATATTTCATACAAAGTAGGAAATACTTACTTTAATGAAAATTTATTTGATTCATAAATTTTGCAAACAAAACTGCGTGGTTCATATTTTGTATAATAATTTTAGCACTATCTTCTTGACTCTCATTAACGACTCTGTCTTGGTCCCCTTTGGCTTGTCAAGAGAAATCCCATCGCAATTTAAAAAAACCTAAACTTAGAATGAATAAGAAATATTAAAGAGAAAATACCCTGACAGACAATCCATTATTCAAATTTTGCAGACTAGTTCAAAGTACACTAGTAAACAATAGCCTCAATCTGTATTTTATAAGATCTGACGTAACAGTGGTCAAATGGTCAGAGTCAGACGGTGAAACAGTCAGACGGTCATACTCATACACTGTCATCATCAGACTGACCTCACGATTGTTTCATTATGATTGATGCTCCATCACTGCTGTCAGGTGAAGAGGCAATGAGGTGGTATTGTTTAGTTTTTACAAGTGTATAAAAGAAAAAATATGTTGCAGATTTTGAAGTTATTCTTCATTAGGCGCGTTATGACAAATTGTTGAGAGTGAAATTTTACGATGCGCGCGCATCTGTAACACAAAAAGTTAACAGTATGAAGTTGGTAGCACGTCTTGCGCGCGCATCAGGTTGAAGCTTTCCACAAAGTAGACAGAGAAGTATAACTTCTCACGCGCGTACATGCAACCATTTTTTTTATGATACTGGCATGTTTTACTAAGTTCTTCAATCTTCTTTTTTATATATAAATTGGATATTATATAAATTGGCAACTTTTGAAAATATAGGTGAGTAAGTATAAGTGAAGTACTCTACCTACTTAAAACACCAAGAAAAATGTTTGATTATTTTTGGTCATAGGTATTTGAATCCTATAAATATTATTTTGTTGAGATTTAAAAAAAATACCTATTGCTTAAAACGAAGTACTTAGATTAAAGAAATATATAATAGGTATGATTTCATAGTCTTTCTTAGAAAAACGTAATAAGGTGCATCGACCTTTCAAAATCAATACCTATTTTACTAACTTACGTAGCAAAAACCCACCAAAACCTATTGTGTATGCAGACGGATTAGACGAAGAAAAAACACGGACTTTTAATTTTGTCCGACCACTAATGACAATATTATTATAAGATGAACAACTTGCTAAATAATACATTATTAAAGGCAATAGGTTCCTCGTTTTGTTAATATTGGACTGCGCTGGTTAGAGCCAACCAGGCAGTCATTAAAATTAGTCGACCGTCAGCAAAATCAACCAAAATTAATATTTAATATTCATGACTTTTAACAACTCATTAAAAAAGTAGCCCGTCATTTTCTACCGTATAATAGTTGCTTAGATTAATGTGCAAAACTTTCTTGCTACATAATTTGATACGGTAATTTTTCACGATATTATGATGAGCTATCGAATTATCTTTATTTCTATAATTATTAGGAAAAAGATATATTGAAGATGCTCCTTTCTCTGTCAATTATATTTAAAATATTACAAATGAACGCTATCAATCTAGACAGGTATAATGAAATTCATGTAAATATAACTACGCTACTTGAATAAATTAAAGAACTAGATACATAATATTTTGAGATAATTATTGCTATTAAATTTATAGTTGTGGTAGTGACCGCCTGCGGATATGCTACTACTTATTATAAGTTTTTCTTCCGAAGTTTTTTAACTATTAGGTATGCAAATTTGTTTTAGTTCCCACGTGCCTCTAAGCATTAAAACAAACTTTTTTATGATGTCAACAGAGAATACTTATATTTTATCTAATCAAATATTATATCTAATTTCTTGACAGAAAACAGTGTCCGTATGTTAGATAATATTTTTATGAATAAACTCGAAATGTTATTGACCCATAATTAAAATTCTGTTATGGGAAGAAGAACAATGTTATAACAAAACAAAGCTCTATTATTATAAACTTTTTCTTCCAACCATACTTTCCAAACCAGTGGCACAATCAACAAATCAGAATACAATCCAACAATTAGATTATCAAGCTACGAATTGCTAGTCATCACTGCTCAATTCTTACTTACGAGTAATACAAATTTCTTTTGTCAGATGTTCCACTGTTTTGCTGACCGTTGTAAGGTAGACGTTAGATATGACCAGTCATGGTTGTAAAGAGTTTTTTATTGATAAGAGTTATGTGGAAAATTTTGATTGTTTCGTTTTTGTATATTGTTGCTGCATTCGTTTTGGTTATTTTGCGATCATACATTGAAATGTTTTGAATTTTCTCAAAAGAATCTTTGTTTGGTGTTTTTAATTTTTCGTCAAAACATTTTGCACATATTATTTATTTGCATGGTAAATCTGTTACCACATTAAATTTTGTTGACATATCACGACCATCACACGGTTATTAAAGAATGATTTAGAGCAACCGTAAATGTCAATAGAAATTAGGTTATAACGACCAAAATAATGACCATTATTCATACTTTCGTGCACCAGTAATGACCAATAAAATCTCTCAACAACCAAATGAGAAAGTGTTAACACCCAAATTAACCAAAAGCAACAATTTCGAAAAAAACAATAACATCTCATTAGGCCAAAACATGGCCGGGAGATACAATAAATTTTGCATTTTAATGTTACATAACACTAATAGGTGTAAAGCGCAGGGAATCGAACCCGCTGACCTCGCGGGTCACGTACTATAATTGATTTACACCGCAGCAGACGATGCATTAACATAAGATAATGCTTAACCTCTGACATCGGTTTTAAAATTTCACATCACCATTCTAACAAGATATCCGAGAGAGGATGGTCGAG
This sequence comes from Scrobipalpa atriplicella, assembly GCA_029255725.1. Taxonomy (NCBI): domain Eukaryota; kingdom Metazoa; phylum Arthropoda; class Insecta; order Lepidoptera; family Gelechiidae; genus Scrobipalpa; species Scrobipalpa atriplicella. Next base: position 21,603 of record JARACY010002043.1, read on the forward strand.
ATAGAAAGGTGAAAGACAATAAGGTGATTTTTACAGTAATATGGAATAGTGTATTTGATCTGGATTTGAAAACATTGTAATAGATGTAAAAATGTTTTTGATGTTTTTAATAGCTTATCTTGTGTAGATTTCAGAAACGTTTGATGACAAATTTTCATCAATTGTACCGACTACTGACTATGGCTATACAGGGTGTCCAGGAATTAATGGATAACCCTTTAACTGCGGCTAGCTTGACCGATGCCCTACTTGCAAAAAAATTATGACCTCAGTAAAAGTGTCACAGTTTTCGAAATATCGTACAAAAACCGTTTTTTTAATAATTTTCTCCCTACGCTCAGTTATTTTCATGCCATTTCATCAAATATCAACATTTTTGGGTTTTTTATTTTTTTTAATATACCTTAATAGTTGATACTTAAAATGAATACATTATTTTAGTACCTATTTATAAGAAAATAATTTAAAAAATAAGTTTTATTGAAAAAATTAGGCAAAATATTTTTAAAATTTTGTCTTTGACCTCCTACGGTGAAAAAAAAAAGTGACACTTTTACTGAGGTCATAATTTTTTTACAAGTAGGGCATCGGTCAAGCTAGCTGCAGTTAAAGGGTTATCCATTAATTCCTGGACACCCTGTATAATGCGTTGGTTTGATTTCATTATTAATATTAATTTTGATATGTATTCTTATAGGTATTATCTTCTTTTGTTTCAGGTATCGTCTACGTCTCATCTACATAATCCTGTTGTTGTCCAACCTGTTTTTGTTTTGGTCTGCTCAGAATAAACTGTCGGTGAGGATATTCAAATGAAAAATAAAGAAATCAGAAAAGCTAAAGCCATCTCTACTTTTATGATCTCTTCAAGAAAAGAAGCTTATGCAAATACAGTTATTAAACTCATTAATTATGCATAGGTGCTCATTTTACGAACAGGTGTGCAAGAGCTAGGATCAGCAGATCACACCAGATACTGGCTTCTTAAATTGCTGTATAAGTTATACCTCCAATCTCTAAGTGCCCATTTAATTAGATAAGCTATGTAAGCACACCGATCGTCATCTTTAGGGTTTTCTGAATTTGTGAGAGTATTTGGAATGAATTTTGTTTTATGCTGAAATTCTTTCGTATCCTTTGATCACCATGTCCTTTCTGGTCGGTGTCTTTTAAGCCTCACTTTACAAGATGTTATCATTCTTACACATAACTTTTATTGCTTGATATTTCTTATGTTCGGACGATGTGAGACTCCGAGTGTCAAGTTACACTGGGCGTTACTTGAACTTTTTGTATCCAGACAATGGTTTGTGACCTCTAAAATGGATGTTGAGTGCCCGTTGACTTATTGTTGTTTATTTTCATATGAGTGCGTGTATGCGCAAGAGTTGATTTTGTAAGGTTGTTATTATTAGGTATTTAGATTTCCGTACTGTTATTATTGATTTGCGACTTTTTATGAACAATCTATATGGAGAATGATATTTTGATACAGTCATTATTCATGCTATTCTAAATGCCAAACATGCATCAAAAATTCCATTAAGCGTAGTTTTGCACAAGAAATATAATTATAAATTAATAACGGACAAAAAAAATATGAACAGGAATATTTGGAAATTTAAAAATTTTATGTTAGCAAAATTACTTTTCTGTTATTAACCAAGAATAAAGACAAAAAAACAGGCTGACGCAAATATTTTCTCAAAATCAACAGACGTCACTTAGCGCCGTTCAAAATTACGTGACACGCACGCCATAAGCTCCACTAGATTCCGTCAAACACCAGTTAATTGTGAAAGTAGCAAACAAAAGACAAAACAAACTGACGAACAAAGAAGCAACGGTGCTGCGGACCAATGGACCCTTAGCCACCATAGCGACACTGAGGTGGTCTGGCCCCAACAATAGTTGGACCACCGTAACGACTACACGGACACACACAGAGTTTCTTGTTTGATTAGCGTCCACAACTGTGTGTTTACCCTACCGAGCAATGCATATTCATAGACTCGGATTTCCAAATAGATAGATGAGGTGTTCTGTGCGAAGTTGTAACGTGATGACTCTGTGGGAATTCACGAATTTAAGAAACAAATGCTTTCTCAAATGGGCTCGGTGATGGTGTCACCTTTTGGAAATAACGCGTCAGGTTTCTATAATTGAGTGATCAAGCTCCTCTTACCTTCTAAAATTTGTAGTATTAGCATTTTTTAGTATAATAATCTTTTGATTAATATATTCTTCTGACAGCATTACGAGTAGGGTAGGTGTACTGTTACCACATTTATCAGAATCTTTCATTTTTACATAATTTTCTTCATGCATTAAATTCTGGTTAATATTGTAGCTAATGGTTTTTGAATTTGATAAATATGTAAGGTTTACTTACTTTTGTATTTTTTCTTTAATCATCTTAGAGTCACTTTAGTAGCACTTTCAAAATTATTTGCATCCCATTCCTCTATTTACTTATACGAGTACTACGATTCTTTTCTTTTTCCGTAAATAAGCATAACAATTTCGTTACCATTAGGAGTGACTCTGTCATTGTTGACTATAGTTCTCACATCATCGTTAACATTGTTTGCTTGTCTTTCTGTGTGTTCGTGTTTCGTTTCGTAATTGAGACCGATTGTCAAGTACGCTCACGTATTGTCAAGTGCAAACTAAAGTATACGTACTACAAACTTGCTTAGTGGTGATGTGAGAAGATACACTAGTGATTGTGAACCAGTATGATCTACTAAAGGTTACTATTGGAAATAAATATTATAACACTGTTTAGTATTTGTTTTTTCGTCAATCGCGTAAAAATTATAGTTAAAGATTTAATTTTTTCAGTGTGGACAAGTAATAATAATTTCGACAGCATTGTTATGTAGTTGTATTTCTAATTTCTCGTCATCTTCAGCTCAAATACGTCCCCACCGAGGAGCACGAGCCAGGGCAGGGCGGCTAAGTACGAATTGATAATTAGTAAACCTCCTAGCATATAAATCCTATTCGCAATGTAAAATTATATTCTTATCATCATTCTCTCAATTATATCTATCAAAAATCATTGTTCCTTAGCAAACTCAAAGTTAATGACAATCCTAGAATACTACAATAAAAAAACTTAATTCATTCCGTAACTACCCGGATCCAAAGCGTTTTCAATTTGTAGTCTGTGTCAAGACTCTTGTGTTTCTCGAGTGTCCACCTCAGAAGTCGGTACAATATAAAATCGTTATTTTTGCTAAGGTCAATTGGTTATTGTTGACTAAGTTGGGCACTTGACTATTTCTGGGCGTGACGAGTTGATTTCAAGTATTTGATGTTTACACGTTTTACGAAATATTGCTGGTTAGTAAGTTAATAAGTTTTTACCAAACACAACTGTTTTTGAAAGTTGGAAAATTGTACTTTCTGTTAGATTTATCATGATTTCTCTTACTTACTCGTATTTAATTGTTTTAGTTCATTCCGGATCATTTCTGGTCCAACGTATATCGGTAGCCATTGCGAGCGCGGAAACGCAGCATGCTTAATGGGAACGTTTGGACCAGGAATGATTCGGGGTGGAATTTTTGACGATTGACGAAAACTGTGTTAGATTTTATGTACCTATGTATTTTGACTGTATTGTACCTATTTTGACTATTTTTAGTAAAAAATGTTGAATTAAAATAGATATATTTGGTGTTGTTTTAGGTAAATGAGAAAAGGTGATGTAAATGCTAATGAATTAAAAGACGATTTTTTTTTATGGTTAGAACTATGTATTTACAATCCTATAGCCATATCCATATCATAATCATAATTTAACTCTCCAGATTGCTAATAATTTTCATAAATTGTAGGTAACTGAGATTCGGAAATATAAACTATAATTAACACAAACAATCAATTTGTCCGCTTACCACAAAAAAATGGCGAAGGTATTACCGTGGGAAAACCGTTTGTATAGTAAGGCCCGTATTTATAATCAGCTCTCAAGAGTCACAGCGAATTTGAGTTCGTATCAGAAATATCATTTCAGTACAAAACGGCCTGTCAAATCCATACTTAATATTGCGCTCAATCTTGATATCGCTTTATAAATACGAGCCTAAGACTTTTGTTGATTAGGTAGTAGAGTCATAAACAACACATTTCTTCTAGCCCGTTGCAATCAACCTGAAGTCAATTCCTCATCGATGACTGACAGCTGATGTTTCTATTGAGCTGCGCGAGCGCAACGATATTAATCGATTGACGATAACTAAACTTTATCATCAATTGGGTTTTTAATATGATTGATAATATACTTGTTTGAGTCGTTATAGAGTTTGTTGAAAAAAGTGACGAGTGTGTTCTTTGGTGCACATGGTAAATACTCATTGTTGGATTGATGAAAAACTCAAGCTACAAAGGAAGGTTTTCGTGTGGTATTGAGTCTACCTCCTAAAGGTTGACCCCACGCAACAACATCACAATGCTGGCTTGTGAACTTAAAAGTTCCACTTCTTGTGGTAGGCTTTCCAAAAAGCTGTCTATTTTACCACCTACCAGAGTCCGACGACAAGCAAGATACTGTGTTCTACTGTGTGGGAATGAAGACTGAAAAAGACACCGATCTGACTGCTATTTTTGGTGCAAAACAGAAGAAGTACCTACGCATAAGCCGCTTCTTTACAAAGTATTGTCCATGAGTTTACATAGGTTGATTATCAACTCGTTCTATCGTCATCTGTCTGCCATTTTATCCAGAATAGAGTCAAGTTTAGTGCAAACACACCACTAAACAAAGGTTTAAAAACAGCACGTTAATAATTAATGCCTTGCAGATAAAGAAAGGTCCTATAGGTAAAGGTTCGTTCGTTCATTGGTTCATCAGTTTTAATTACTCTGTATTGTAGATATAGTTGTGCACTATCACACACTACTCACCTATTCTATTCATCTTAACTGTACTAACATTTACTGACTGACAATGAGTTTACATGTCAATAGTACTATATTACCTGTGACAATAGTAACGGTCAGATTTATAGTGCACAGGCGCATAATGAAGGCTTTGTTTTGTTATAATAATATTGTAAAGGTTTCTGTGAGAATTGGAACGCGAGGGACAATCGAATGGACTCTGGTAGGCATCTATTTTGCCTATAAATTCAGTTGCAGTTATCTAAAATTGTGCAATGTAAACAAACGCAGTAGGTAGGTACCTCGGCAATCTGTTGTGTAGTTATGTAAACAATATTTTATGTAAGATATTTCATGTTTTAGGAATATAACCTTACGGCATACGAGTCCAAAAACAACCGCAATTTCTTTTTTCAGTTATTTTTACTTAGTTAAAGTAACTACACAAAAAAATGGGGAGGTCATATTTGGCCTCGTATGCGTTAATAGTTTAAGGGGACTACAAAGATAATAAAAGATCTAGGATCCAATATAAACAATGAAATAAAATAGGTACATAAAAAGGTATTAATTCCCATTACCCAGAAAAAAATCGAAGTGTTACAGAAAATGTTAATCTGGAAATTCATGATTATGATATTATGACGCAGATAAAGCGTTTTTAAGGATGATTATTAGGAATCTTGTAATTTATAGAACAGCAGGATGATTGATCAAAGTTTTGTTCGTGTCAAAGTCAAGATAACAATACGACACCTTTGACCGCAACATCCGAATATCCATCAAAACAGATTTTGATTGATAACCTGGCAAAAAAATATACCTACCAAAAAATTATAAAAATAGGTAAGTTTATTCTGATCAATTTGACCTTCTACAAAATAAATAGATTTTAATATTGTTTTTCTTTGTCCCATTAGTACTTTTGATTAAATTGAAAACTAAATTAAGATTAAAGTTTGTACCATAACGAGTTTATTTTTATAACTTTGAATAAAATGAAGCACATTTTTTATTTTTTATGCTTATTTAACCAAAAACTAACATGAAAAAATAAACTGTCATTCCCACACAAAATGACACATACCTATTTGAACTATTACCCAATACACATAAAATTATAAAAAGTCGAACTAAAACATACACCTTACTCTATAAATGTAACATACTATCATGCTCCTAAATCTTCCTAACCTGACCTAACATTGCTAATCGATAGTACCTCACATTGGCGAGTACCAGACCAATAAATAAACTAATCATAACAATCAATTAGGAAGATTGCAATAGATTGGATTCGAGGTATTGGTACACTTTCTGATTTCATGTAGAGCTAGTCAGTTTTAGAGGCAGGCACGTTTTGTAAATTTTTATTAATGACGTGACATTGCAACGAATTGCTACCAATGTTACCTTATTTTATCAGTACCTATAGGTACTGGCCGATTTAATATAGATACCTGTTTTATAAACTAAGTAGTCCCCACATCTAATAAATAAAAAGTTAAAATAAACCTCACGAACATAGCCTACTTTTGGCGCAAAACATCTTATTTTCCAAAGGAAAACTAATAAATAAAAAAGGATAAAAAATTACCTGAAATAATACAAAATCGATTATTACATTTATTGCGGTAACTTTGATCATTAGGGCATTTGACCTAAGATTGTTTATGATAGAAGGTAAAGTCATCTGATGTAATGTATTGTACAACAAAATTAATAGTTTTTTTTTTTGGTCATGCCAACCTACTTTTTTTGGTCTTAAGATAAAATTAACTAATTCAAACATGCTGTTTATATAACTCTTTTAAATTCAATTTCGAACTGCTCTACAATGGTCTTAGCTCTACGTTGCGAATAAAAACCAGTTATCTAAACGCTACGATACGCAGGCGCTCAATTGTTAGCCTCTTTCGCAATGCGTGCGCGCAGAGTGGGCGAACTGCGGATCGTAACTAGTAGATACATGAGTACATCGGTACAGGGTCTCACACCTACGAAAATTATATCAAAGATTTTCTTGAATATTTTTCGCACTTACCGAGATATTTTTGTAGATATAATACCAATAGGTAATGTGAAAATACGAAAAAAGAACTAACAAGATACGACTAACCAAAATGTAGAGTGTGAATATTTTAGATCAGGTGGTGTTTTTACAAATATTGGTAACTTTTGGATAAGAGAGACCTACCATGGCAAATGAATATTTGTGGGGTGAAACAAAATTTTTACAATAAGTAAAAACATCTCATTTGTTGACTTTTGCCAATCAAAACCCACTTTTCGAAGTAAGTCGTCAAGTTTATATTTATTTGGGGCCGGCGCAGTTTCTTCTTTCATTCATTCACTTTTCGAAGTAAGTAACCCTGAATTTAGTTTTACTCTTGTTTGTCATTCATTATTTTATCCAGGATTTTGTATGTAGAGTATATACAATATTATTTTTAGACCCTATATGAATAGAAATTGGTAACAAATAACATTGTTACATGTTCCGTCGATGATACCGTTCGCTAAATTATTTTAACCTACAAATTAGCATGTAAATAGACTCCGTACAGTAAAATGGATAGTTATATTGGATTATTGACTGTACTGTCCAATGCTCTTAGCACAGAATAGATAATAGTAGGACAGGTAGGTATAGAAGATTTCTCCGCTGAGACGTAGGTGAATAGGTACCTACATTACATCGCACAAAAATAATTTTATCTTTTCTCAAAATGTTCTATTATCAAAACTCGTTCGTGTCTCAAAATGTGACGAAAGCGCCAGAACTTGGACAGTTTCTTAAATTCCCTGTTTTTTATTATGTATTTAGGTAGATTAAGACAAAATGAAAAAATACACTTGTGAGTTTGTTGACCAAAAAGACAGTTTCAGAAAAGGACGTTTTGAGAAAAGAACTTTTTAATTTTGACAAAGGACATTTTGAGTTACGACACACCTGACATTATACATAAAAACATAGGTAGTATGCTTCCGGTGTTTCGTGTATAAAATTAATCATCTTCATTACCTATTCATCACAAACAAAATGTCAAAATCTGCACTAATTTCACAATATTTATGGTCACATTTCGCAAACAATCGGATCACCTTGATACAATAAATCTAATCCGGCGCAGCAGGTTGCTCTGCTAGGCTTTAATTATTTACTGTGGGAAACGGCGGTAGCGAGTCCATGTTGCAGCTAAAGTGTGAAATATAGACAATCTTGAAAATTACCAGAGAAGGTATGGATCCAAGAATCCTACATCTAACGTCATTAAAAAATTTACTTACTTCTCTGTCCTATACAAAATCTAAGCTATACAGAACAAATGCATCTTGAATTTTTTTAAACGTCAAGTTAAATTAAATCTATATTATCATAATAGGAGTTTTACCGTAAGATATTATTCTGCAGTACATAAAAAGTAAAGCAGTTTTAATTTAACTCCTGGTTCAACGTAATTTTCTAACGATGAAGTCATACCCCGTTTAGACTAAAAAATTATATATCCACCAACTTCTTTGCTTTTAATTTTTTTTTATTTTTAGAATTTTTTTGCACTTTATAAAATTTATTTCAGTTTAATCATAATATGAGTAGGTTGTATTAATGCATTGTGTCCGACTTTGCCCGCGACATAGCCAGTAGCCCGATTGGGTAACAATCGCATTAACTCATAACTGTTTATGGCGATTCGATTAATTGAATTAACGGTTATGAAACCAATTAAATTGGATTAAGATTTAGAAAGTATATTAATTATTATTTAGCTGGTTCTTTCCTGGGGCGGTTGGATGATATGATATCTGTGGGAATTGTTTCTAGATCGCAATGAAGAGTAAAATTTATTGGAATATATGAATAACTATTACTTCCATGCTGGAGTGGGAGAGATAGAAAAACATAGAATGTGCCAGCTGCATCTCCTCCCGGGCATGCTGTAAAAATCAGCTAAGGGATCCGAGGGTTTCAGTATTGTAATTTAGGCGATGGGCTGACAACTTGTCACTATTAGCAATATACAGATCTATCTTGAATAACCCTCAAAACTTGTCAGACGTGGCGGAACGACCTTTGTTTTAGGTCGTTTACGCTCTGCCTACCCCATTAGGGATAAAGGCGTGATTATTATGTATGTATGTATGTATGTATGAATTACTATTTTGGATATCTTATCTGAAAAGTTTTAAGTATATTAAAATTATAAAATATTAAGTAAAGATCAAAATTTGTTTACAGGTTGGCACTCTTTACATACGCATATCAAATCATGTCTATGTTCTTTGCGAGGTAGACAAAACATCAATGGCCGAATAATAATGCCGCGTCTAATTTAGACAGGTAGTATTTCAGAAAGGAGCGTGAAAAGCAATAGTGACGAGTTATCAGCTCATTGATGAAATTAAACCTTGTGTTCCTAACTAATCGCTTTTAGTACAGCATGAAACTTTTTTATTTTTTAAACAATTTCATAAACAACGAAACTGGCAATGTAAACTAGTTTGGTTACTGTCATTACAACTACCAGTCTCAACTGACATCCTATTAAATCTCACACAATAACTATCTCATAAATTTCCATTGAACCGCAAAACAAAGTCACTTACCAAAGATAACAATCCAATTTTAATTTATTCACTACTCTATCGACTATCGATCAATGCGGCGCCTCTCTAGTGCCATGATCGATGGCTTGTCGCCTCCCGATGCGAGCGGATAATTAATCGACTGACTATCGATATCGATTCGACTATCGACTCATTGTAAAAGTGTGACGTAATTGCTGGAGCTGTTTTGTTTTGTGGAAGTTTATTGGCTGGACTATTCTACCAGCTTTGGGATCCTAGATAATTGATTTGACATTGTCAAAAGAAATAATTATGACAAAAAGAACAAACAATCATTTATGTATGCGTAGTTTTATTCAATGAACTGGAAAACGTAACAGATTTTAGTTGCGGGATTGTAGGCATCCTGTGCAACGGCATCACATTTTTTTTCAATTGTCACGTAATACGGGACGTGTTACGTAAGTATTGTTCATCATCATCATTTATCAGCTCATATAGGTACGTCCCCACCGAGGAGAATGAGCCTTGTCTAAGTTAGGGCGAAATTTGTAAAATAAGTTTTAATTTTTGTTTAATCCAAGGAAATAGTGCTCAACTGTGCTCTAGAAGAAGTTAAAGAAGCACAAGTCTCGGTTAAGAAAAATAGACACATAGATACACACGAATCAAACACGAAATCAGAAATTACGCAAAACGGATTCCCACACATATCTACCTTCCATCAACGCAAATCAAACTTTCCCAAAATGTCCACTCACTCATACGCCCTGGGCCAACACCTGTGTCCTACTCGCTTAATACTTTACAACAACAATATAATACTAAATCGAAACGCTAAACCAACAGATGTAGCACGTAAATCAATTTTTCGCAACAACACCACTTGTGGCAACCAAAACATCTTAAGTGCTGACATATCCAAACAAGTTTCAACTGTAGAGTGGGCTCAATAAGATTGTAAACGGACTACAGAAAGCTATGGAGTTACGTTGTCCGGTTTGTTACTAAAGTAACAATGTGCACTTGCGTCCAGCAAGTATAATGCTTGCGCCAGATTTGACCTGCAGAACAGAGTCAGTTAATGCGCCATTGTAAGGGCCAACAATTTATTTGGGAAGGTCCTGTACGGAAGTTACTTGATTCTTGGAGCTTCAGGTAAATGAGGTTAACTGGGAAGCTTAAGAAGATTGTTGGACACAAGCTTGAGCTTTCGTGAAAGTACCTGTATACAAGATTGTTTTGCATGTGATGTAAGGTAGACTAGAATGGTTTCATCTTATTCTCCGAAAAAATGATTATATTCTTACCAAGCAGCTTTGGAATAACGAATTCTCTTCATTAAGGTAGGAACACTGGACATAGAGATATCTATTATTTAAAAAGAACTCGCGAAGAAGGAAATAAAAAATCTCACGAAAATTATAACTTCTAGACGTAAGGAAATTAAAAATCACCATAATGAGAAATTCTAGAAAACTGAACCTAATGCGTAGCCCACCCCCACCATATTCGCATTTGTTAAAATTCTAACCTTAACAACCCTTAATATATATTATTGTGACTGACTTCAAACAATTAAATTCCTAGATTTCTATTTGCCTGAGATATTCGCCACACACAACCTTGACATACAAAACGAAAGTTATTATAGTGATTTATTTATTTGTCAAACGGCAATAATGGTGAGTATAATTTTGCCGCTCACTTTTGTACGTGGCTTTTGTAAGACCATGTATGGGCTCATTAGCTGTAAGTCATCTTTGATACGCGTTGGGTAATTAGAATTCTTAATTTCATTATCTATAATTGCCGTTTAATCGTGCATTGAATCGCTCTGTCTAATTATCATAATAGCTCTTGTATTCGCTTCTCTTTCTTCTTATTGGAACTTGGCGTTTTCTGCAAAAGTGCCTATTCTTTTACGTTTATGTTAATCAAGTCAAAGGCGAGGCTATTCTTCTTTCTATTTAAGGTTGCTTTAAATTAATTGCATTTTCAGGGTGTGTTGCAGCATGAAACTGAACAGCATTTCCCAAAAAAAAAAAAAAAACTGTAGTTGAAATATAGTAAGGAACTCGACTTTCCAAAATAAATAGGTCGGTTGCTGACACTGTTTCCACACTATTTGTAAAAGCTCCAAAAAAGCTAAAGCGCCGAAATGTTTTTTCAGATTTTGTGACACACCTAGGGAAAGTCCTATGTCCAAGAGCAGACACTTGATACAAAACATCACAAAACAGAAAATGTGTTTTAACAACAGCGACTCTTTGCCTATCGTTGTGCCAGAGCGGTCTGATAAAAAGGTTGACAAAGGATATTGTATGGAGAGAGACTCTATTGTTGTTTGTTTTCAGCAAACCACAAGGCGATGTGACAAGTTGTTGACTTGAGCGCAGAGCATTGAAGGATACTCTACTTACCAAATTAATGTATCGACTGTCAAATGAACAAATCAAAAATACGGAAAGTACCAGTAGAGCCAAGATAATAATCACATTTGGCATTTCTTAGAAGTTCAAATAAACCATAAATATTTGCCCACCGATATAATTTTTACTATGACGTATTGAGAGCTGTCGGATCTGTTGTCTACTATTTTAGAAAAACAAGAGTATTTTTTATTGAAACTTCTATGTCCAATATTGTTTAAAACTATCAACAAACTACCTCTCCTCGTGGATGTAATAAAACGGCAAGTAAGTATGGAAAATAATCCTCATATAATAAGGACTACTTATACAAGTAGGATGTTAAGCAGTAGGCCGAAAATATGGACAGTGGGGCCATGTCCAGCAGTGGTATGGACTGATCTCAAAATTCTGGTGGGCTGTTCTTCGGAAATCCATCCTTAGGTGCTATAGACTAATTCCTGCTAAGAAATCTAAGCCGTATTTTGATGGTTTTTGTCGTTTGTCGCCCCAACTATTGGCGGCGAATGTGTGTTGTGTTAAACAATGCAAAATATTTTATTTTATTAGTAGAGCACCTTACCCGATGTAGTCCGATCAGAACAATAGTGCTTTTCCGAACAACGACCGGAGATTGTGTCTGAAATATTCACGGATCTATTCCGCGCCCAGCTGTCTGTGGCAACTATGTTAACGTGTATACATGGTGGGACAAACAACCTGTAATTCTACTATCTAAACAGATATTTTATTATAGCAAGTTAAGGTTTTTCGCGCCCAGCTGTCTGCGGCAACTATGTTAACGTGTATACATGGTGGGATAAATAACCTATGATTCTACTATCTAAACAGATATTTTATTATAGATATGGTATTCCGTGCCCAGCTGTCTGCGGCAACTATGTTAACTCGTATACATGGTGGGATAAACAACCTGTGATTTTATTATACTAAAGACGGTTATAGTGAATTTTATATTTACGGAACTGTTCCGCGCCTAACTGTCTGCAGCAACAATGTTAATTCATATACATGGTGGGATAAACAACCTATGATTCTTTTATCTAAACAGATATGTTCTTATAGGTTTGAATTTATTCCGGGCCCAGCTGTCTACGGCAACTAAGTATGTTAATGTGAATGCATGGTGGGACACACCATCTACGATTTTACCCCAAAGAACATAGGTAAAAATATGAAAATAAAAATGGCACTTCCATAAGTACAAACGGTGTCAGGAGCTCGAGACGTTGTGCATACGTCGTCGTATATTACTTAGGAAAAGTCCGTTCAGTTTTATGGGAATGTTCACTCACTTACACCCTATTTGGTCTGCAATTTTTTTTACTAACTGTATATTAGAATCTCAGAATTTTTGACGCACCATGTAGAAAGCTCAACCCAACCTGTATGTCTAAGCTTCAAAGTCGAATATCCAAAGATTATAAAGCATTCCAAAGTTTTTTGTTATGGAAACATAACTACTGCATTAATATTTATTTATGTATATCCGTGACCCCTGATATCGCGAGGTATGACCCCAGAAAATTGATTCTAGGCTTTTTTTTATATATCAGAGATAAAAAAATGATTTGTCATAGATTTAAGTGCTTCTCCAAATAGGTTGTAAATTGGAAAACCGTTTGAGATACGGTGGTGATAAATCAATATTTTGTTTAAAGACAGTTCATAGTTAAAATAAGCATTTGCCATTAAAATAATCGCGGGTAGGTAGTAAATATCGGATTGGTGTTATAAATCATGTTATTTAACATGTTTATTTTGTTGTATGTAATAAATAGTACAGAAGATTAGTATAAAACGAATCGGAAAAAGTCAATAGGTAGTAGGTACCTATAGTAATTGATATGGTATGGAATTTGTGGAAGCTGTTCAATCTTTGTTAAATGTGGGTTGATGGATAATGACCCGATGAACCTAGGTGTCAGAGTTTATATTATAAAATGCTGCTTATTTCTTCTTAGACCTCAGCTATGAGGTTCATTTAGCGAGGATTACTAATAATCAAAATTATTCAAATCTAGGCAAAGTTTTCTATTTATTTTTCATAAATAGGATTATAATTTTAGACAAATCTAACAGGTGTCTGATCAATCTTGGAAATTGATCATCCATTAGTTATTATAAGATGTAAGATTATTCTATTATAAATATTAATTTTATAATCTTCAGCAACTTTCTATGGCGGAACAATGTAGAAAAAACTTGTCACCAACGTCCTTTTTTAATATACAGCCTTGAACTCGTACGTCACCTTTCTTTGACCTTGAATATGAGGTCAGAATATGCATACAACTAAAACTGGCCAAGAACATGAAGAATAAATTACGTAGAGGGTTCTGGATATCAGTTTTAACTTTCGCTGGTTAAAAAACTGCGTACGCAGCACGCAGAAATAATAACAGTGCACTTTGTCACTTGACCGATCAAATAAACACAATAGGTATGTCGCATGGATTCTTAGGTCAACCAACACAACAAACATACTTGGCTGTAATAAGTATAAATGGATATTCTATTTGCCTACGGATCCCTAAAAACTACTCGTTTTCTAAACAAGACTATCAGGCATAGCGGATATGGTAATTCGAAGTGAAAATTGCAAAGATGCGGGCTAGACGTGTGGCGTCATCGGACGGAAATTTAATAAAAATAGATAGGTATTATAAAGCGTTCGACATTTTGAAGAGTTGTTGATAATAACTTTATGTAAAAAAAAAATATCGTATGGCATTATTTGCTGCGAGGTCCAGGTCTAGCCAGAGGACAGTGCAGTAGCCAGTTGTGTTGCTTTCTTAGCACCACCCGGGGTCACGTGTAACCACTAGCTATTAGAAACAGTGACCGGGACCGACGGCTTAACGTGCCCTCCGAAGCACGGAATCTGTTTTCTTGTCAATCAGGTGGATTCAACCTGCATTGTCTTAACCAAACTGGAGAAAATATCACAAAGTGATGAATATAATCTTTGAGTTCCCCCCTGGGAATCGAATACAGGACCTCCGGTTCGGGAGCCCACGGCTCAGACCACTAGACCACAGAGGCAGTTAAAAAAATGTAATACATTGTATATCTGTCCATCTGTATACGCTTGTTATGCCTTCTGTCCGAAATGGAAGAAGTGTAGGGGCCCTTAAAATGTATCTATCCTTAGGTACTTTTATTATACATATGAAGTGATAAATTTCTAAGTTGCTTTAATTTAACGATAATTTTATCTGAAAATTATCTGCCCTATCTTCTAGCCCTAAGACATTTCTTAAAACTAGGTATAACCATGGACAAAATGTATGCATTAAATATTGGATCATATAAATTTATGCTTACCCGCAATTAACGATAATTTCAAAGAAAGTTTACCGCCTTGTAAAAGAAAGCTTAATTTTTTATAGGCTGATAAAGTCTCGCATTAGTATGGAGCCTACTTCTACCAGCCAGTTTTTTTTCTCTATGTCGTATTTTAAATTTAAAAAAAGAATGTGTCGTTTTATGTTGCCAGATATTAACGATACAGCTAAGTAATTAAGTACCTATGCGACGTAAATATTGAGTTTTATTATAAACCGAAGCAAGTTAGTTGGTGTTTTATAGCTAAATCAGCATTAAAATCTATTAGGCAGCGGCGTTATATCGAAGCTAATTATTAATTGTTTATTGACATTTTATCAGAAAATCTAAAGGGATATCGACTTGTTCTATAATTTATTATGTGATATTATACTTAAAAGGGAACAGCGGAATGAAATTGTGAGTTGCATTATGTATAAAATCTTCTGTGTCACTACAATATTATAATAATACTCACTGACTGAACTAGCGTAGGTATACATACATATCGCTCAGTAAGTAGGTACTTATACATAAAAAAGGTAAAGTCATCATACTAAAAATAGGTACAATTTTTTTTGGGAATATATTTAATTATCATGGGAAAATACATTGCTCTAAGACGAAAACGGTAAAAAGAAAGCAAATAGTCTTACAAAAATTACAGAAATTGAACAGGGAAAGCTGAATACAGGGTGTAAAAAAGATACTGCGTTCCTTTAAACCACATATTTTACTATTGATAACATAAAACTTTCGCAAAGCACAAATATTTTTAGCACACTTTGTATGGAAAAGGGCATAAGTATTTTTTTCGAGCTAATATTTTTGTGCTTTGGGAAAGTTGTTTATTATCTTTATCATCATTAGAACATGTGGTTTAAAAAAACGAAGTAGGTACTTTATTATTTACACCCTGTATAGTTACACTCTTTCATCAGTGCAATAATGCGTTTAGTGCGCATTTTGTGATTGCGAATCACTTTTTCCAGTGCTGACAACTTTCAAAAATCTATTTCCTGTCTGGATGGGGTTCCGGCGACGGTAACTTCCGGTCATTTTCCAAAATCCATTATCTTCTAGTAAGGGTGAGAAAGGTAAATTGTTTCCTCGCAGAAGGTTGGTTCTTAATAGTCTCACAGAAATAGGTAAAAGATATGACAGACTGTCAGTAGTTATCTACAAAGACATAAACAATAATCCATTTTATTTTTCTCTTAATCAAAGAAAAACATCTTTGATTATATTAACTTAAAAAAGTTAAGATTTAAACATCTCTATTTTGTGTACAGGCCTTTTGAATAAATATGCATTTTTTAAACAAAATTTTAAACATTTATAAATATATAAATGAATAAAAGTTAATTAGTATTTCTTTAACAATACAACGTTTAGTATGTTCAAATTCAAAGTAGGTACTTAAAAGAGTACCGTACCAAACCAAAATCTCTAATGAATCTAATAAAAGATTCCTTAGAAACAATATTATTAATAATTTTTAATCAACAATGAGGATTCTAGTTCCAAATCAAGAAACAGTTTAAATATGACATATTTAAATTTTTGAATTTATATACCACCCGTTGTCATTGTGGTGAACGTGAGAAACACGACAAATTACACTATCTTAGTGTTGTGATGGAGTTTAGAAATTATACCATCGCGACCAGTTTAAGAAGAGCCGTGTAGTACGATAGGGATCTTTCGGTTCACACTTTAGTTAGCTAGATGCTACTATTTAGTATGGTAGTAAGTTATTTTATTAGAAAATATAACATAACAAATATTGGTGAAAGAAATATTGTTAAAAGATCTATTAATATTATTATGTCATAATTTTTATGTGAAAAATATTCGCGTTTATAATTTACAAGTAATATTAAAAGTTAGCGTTTTATAATGATAGTATTTTTTTTATTCCAATAAGTATAACATAGATTATCATGGCTACATTCTTACAGGGTTGACAGACAACAACGGTTTGGCAAATCGCATTTTAGCTGCTTCTGGCAAATTTGAATTTGAATGCATTTCACATAGGATTAGGACATTAGTAACAGTGACGGATTGTCAGTCTATACCATCCAAGGGTCTAAAAGCTGCGAAGAAAGTTATGGATCAGGATAGCCTGGTCGAAATAACATGACTACTTAGTTATTACAGATACTCGAATGAATAATCAATACAACCAATAGGGGGTCTCTAATTAAATAATTTTCTTCCATACAGTGTTTACCATAGAAATTGTTTTAACTAATGGTTATGGTTTATATGAAGTATGGTGGGCTGAGCTGTATGAAATTCGATATGGAAATAAACGGGTTTTAATGAGTTTTTTTTTTATTCACGCTTTAGTTGTAAAACGGTATTAGAAATGATATTTTAAGATTTCAAATGAACATGGTGTTTTGCAGGTGGTAGGGTTTTGTGCAAAGCCCGTCTGGGGGAGTACCACCCTCTTGCTTATTTCTGCCGCCAAGCAGAAGTGTTCGCACTTCTGTGTTTCGGTCTGCAGGGCAAGAGAGCCAGTGAAATTACTGCCACAAGAGACATTCCACCTTAGGTCTGACGGTGTGCAACGCACTCTGCTATTTCAATGGGATCTAGTGGGATAGTAGTAGGTGTTATAGGCTACGGTGCTGCTTTACCATCAGGTGTCAGGTGGGCCGTATGCTTTGTTGCCACAAATATATAAAAAAGATATTAAATTTTATGGTACGGTAGGTATAGGTAAGCTGGTTTGCGACCTTATCAACCAGATTATGTCCTCATTAATCTTAAATAAAAAAAACAACATCACTTTAATAAAATATCATTGAAAATATCTTTAATATGCGTGCGTGCATTTTACGTGCATCATTATAGGAATATTATCAAAACACGTATTACGGTTTGATATATACGGTTTGATATTTGTAGTTAAACCATGTCGTCGCAATAAATACGTCCAAAGGCAAAATATCGTAAATTGCTACTCATCAAACTTTAAAAGGTTACAGAGAAAGTTGCATATCCACTAGTAAGTAATACCTAAGTAGGTATGTGACGGAATATGACAACGATTACCTAAAGCAAAGTTTCCAATCGTCTTCCTGCAGGATTTTTCGGTATAATTAACTAATACGTACAATAGTAGTTATTAAAAAAGAACAGTGAGAGGATCAATGAGTATTTCAATTATTATTGTTTTATATTTTTGAGCATTTTTGACAATCACAAATGTCACAATGTTACGAGTATATTCTTTTCTTGCTCCCAATGGGAAAATATTTTGAAACCGAAATATTTCCTATTACATTGTTGTGATGTGCATAGCGAGGTATCTTTCTTTGTGGGAAAAACACAGAAATATTTATACACCATCGCATTATATCCAAACCTGTGGACACGAACCTTAAGACTTTCCACAGATTATAACATAAATCGCTTGGTTTAAGATTCTCTCTTTGTCCGCAATTGAATTATCGCGCCATTGTTACTTTTATGGCGAAACTTTTAAAATAATGTATTAACAAATTGCTTCATTGAAGGAGGAGGTGCCGAAAAAGTGTTAATTCGGACGCCATGTGAAATGCGCAATATTTGGGTTAATGGTCGATAAGAATTTTAATTCAAGGTCCTTTTTGAATTTTCAATGGGTTTTTAGTGACATACTTAGCTATAAAATACCGAGTCTAAAATGCATTTTCTGGTAAAAGAAGGCAAGTAAGAAATAAAGTTACTTATATGCTTCAAATAAAAGTGCTGATCTTACTTAGATAGGTTATCTTACTTTCGTGGCAAAAGTGAAAATTATGCGCACGTAAGAATCTGGTTTAGAAGTTCGTAGGTAGTATTGCATTGTCCCAACGAAACAGAGTAAAAATATCAATAAGTAATTTATGCCCGAGGAATCTTACCACCTTACGATCGGGAGCCATTGTGTTAGACCATTGAATCACTGAAAAGAGCCTTTAAAGAATCAAGTAGGTAATATTATTCTCAATCAGACAGAAAAGGTTGGACCAACAATCTCGGAATAGGTAAAAGCCCTTAAAGATAATTAAAATGCTAATAGAATAGATTTCCCTCATTATGAAGAAGGCTCTCCATCGCATTGTCCGTTTGAAACAATACAAGCGTATTCTGGAATTGTAAAGGAACAGACCAATTGCGGCTTAATGACCCTGGAATTAAGCGTTAATCGACGAAAGGGGTCGCTGGATAAGGCATAGAAAGCTGCGGGTTTGTAAATATTGGTGCTAATTCAGGACGCACTATTACTAATTCTAATTCTTAGTAGCACTGTCACTTTTTTAAATTTTACATAAGAACAGGATAGCAAACAAACACGTGACTTTGACATTCCTAATTTGACGTACGGCGCTTTAAATAAGGAATGACCATAGAGCGTGCTCACTAATTTTACGTAATTTAAGCAGTCTTATGTCAGATTAGGAATGTCAATGTCATGTGTTTGTTTGCTATCCTGTTCTTATGTCAAATATAAGAAAGTGACAGCGCTACTAAGAATTAGAATTAGTAACTGGACGGCGTGAATCGAGGCCATTGTATAGACATTTACAGACAGAGGGTGCTAACGGCGATAACCTCAGTAAGGTACAAGTTTTTTGTCAAAAAGGCTATCTGTTTGTCTTTATTAGAGGTATATCTTTTCGTATCAGAAGAATAGGTACATTAATTATGAAAAACCAGCTTATACATATAGAGACAAGAAAGTCACGTAGCGTGCTTTATAAATGCTACGCCACCAGTGCAGTCAACATTTATACTGTGCATTTTATTTTAAAATATAGATTGTGTCTGTTTCTATTAAAACCTACATACTTACAACAAGTATCCCACTAAAAACGCTTTCGGAAAATCCAAAACGCGTTTAAGTTTAAGACCTACGGTGGATTGTCTCATATGCCAGTAAATTCTATAAATCTGTGATAGACCACTACTTTCCCTTAATCTATTTTTGCTTATACCTTAAACCATTAAAGTTAATCGTTTAAATAAATCTTGGTACGATAATGCGGACTAACGAGTGACGATACAATGCCGCGACAATCGGCGGCGGTGCCTTTCATCTTGACACTTTGTCTTTTATAGTGACGCCGGCGCACATTGGCTGGTGACATTGTGTGCATAAGTGAATCTGTGTGTGTGTTTTTTTTGGAATATTTTGTTATTAATTGCGGTTTGGTATGGGTAAATAGGGTATTTTGTTGGGTATGCCTATTGTGGAATAAAGTTCAAGGCAAAACCACTTTAGTTCACTGTAGACGTGTATCTTAGTTGACCCGATTGGTGTTCAATGATTTTGGTTCAAAGAGCTTAATCAATTATTACAATTTAGTGATCGTATGCCTATTTTGTTTTAAATAATATTGCAACAGGTATTCCAAATACCAGTGTGGTGTAACATTACCCTACCCTTAACCTAGCCCTATTTTTTTTTAACCCTAATTAAGAAAAGAGAAGTAAAAGAAATTAAGAAAAGTTAAATGTTGAGAATTTAAAGGATGATTTTAGTAAATGTAAAAATGAAATTTAAGATACGAAAACTTTAATTAAAATTCTTCAGTTGCAAGTAAATCACTTCAAGGAAATAATTATTAACTTCACTAAAACGCAACACTAATCGTAGATAGAGCACGGATCCATCAGACACGAATCCCAGAAGGCTGGACATGGACAAGGCTGAAGACACTGTAAATAGAGGAAAAGAAAGAACTTAAAATAACAGAATTGGTTTCAATTTAATGAGTTGAGATTAGTATTTGGCCAAATGAACGTCTAGTGGTATAATAGGACCTAAAGTTGCGAACCGCTGTTGCAACCCCTGAACTTTAATGACTCGAATGGTATAACCTACTTTGCCGAATGATAGTTAATTAGATTAGAAAATACTAAACTTACGAAAGTGATGATGAAGATGAATAGAATAAAAATAATCCTAATACTTAGTAAACGTTCAACAATAAAGATTTTAGAGGGTGAGGAAGACTAATAATCTTAGCATTCAAATATATTGTAAGAAATTTGCTGTTTCAAACAAGATAAAACTATAACAGCATTTTTGTGTTTTTGGTAAAGCCGGGGCACCGCCCTTTCCCGCCACCGTGCAGTGCTCCTCGTCAGCCAGACTCTGGACAGAGCTCCTCCAATATATTTAATCCTGATATGAGGGGAAGTATCTTTAATTCAGGTCAAAATGCAATATTTTGTCAGTCAGTCTAGTCATACTTTACTAAGTATACAAAAGGACAAGAGGGTATATCCATCAAATCTAGGTTTGTTCCTGAACCTAGTGTATGGTTAGGTATTCCAAATGAAAACCTTTCACATTAATTCATTATTTAATTTGAGTATAATGTATTTCATTTTTATATTTAGTGATGTGGTAACTTTAGTTTTACTGTGATTTTAATATCAGGATTTCTTTTGAATTTACATTTACTGAGTTTAATGGAACAAATGAATTCACGACTTCTAGATTTACTTGTTCACTAGAATTGTGAATCTATGAAAATATATATTTGAAAACAAAAACCATTAATCTTCCATTACAAAGTTAGAAAGAATCTATTTCAAAATAAAAGAAAATGAAAATATGAAGAGAATTTACTGCAATCAAAACATATTTTAAACTTTTGCAGAATCTACTTTAAGTTAAAGGTAAATATTTATTTTCAACCTTCTACTAAAATGTATCTTCAATTTTGTATTTTAAAATTGTCAAACCTAGTTTCTTTGAACTAAGTAATAAGAAATGGTAAATCGAACTGTACTTGTATAGTTTCTCATTCTTTATTTAGAGAAAACTATTAAGGCTTTGTCTTAGCTTGGCCTAGTAAGCTCAAATTCAACATCACTTTCATAAAAGTAACTTCTTTATTTATTACTTTTAACATTGCAAAATTTCTATGCAAATCCATATAAAATGTAAAAGGCTGGTAATAAACATTTAGTTAAATTATATCAAAATGATAACAAACTTTATACGAATAAAAGTTACGGAAATGTAACTGTCTAAATGCTTAAAATTTCCACTGCTTGGCATATGAGTATGGCCTTGAATCTAAATATGACATTCATTCTAAATCCGTTAAAAATGTTAGTTAGATAACTATTACTAAAATGTCATTAGTAAAATTGCTGATGAGAAAATATTCATAAAATGGAATTAAATGTTTCCTGGATTAGGTATAAAAAGATGTATCAAAAGATTATTAAACTTTGCATTTCTGAATTTTGAATAATATTTAGTTGTAGACGAAATTTGTAGATGAACATTAAATACTGAATAAAAGTAGATATTACCTTTTCAAAACTGTAATTGTCACCCTTCTGGTTGGAACATCCACGTCTCGGAATCAAACTGGAACTGCAGTACCTAAATAATCTAAAATAATAATATCCGTTCCTATCAGTACTAGTATCCTTTCAAGATTCTCGAAGGTCCGCCAAATTCCCGGAATGTCCACCTAATATTATTGAAGCTTCGAATTCCCGGTAGGTACACCTAATATTCTTGAAGATCCATCGCATGCCCGGAATGTCCACCTATATTGAAGATCCGTCGAATTCCCGGTAGGTACACCTAATTCCGATATCAATATCCAAAACAATCTGGCTATACTACTAACAAATTAACAATAATCTAAAACCACGCCTCAAATATCTGCAGGGTAAATCTAAGAACAATGTATCAACAAATTCGAACTATTTTTGAAACTATTTCTTACTAATAAAAATTGTACGATTTAAAATGGATGGGTGACCGCTGATGGATGGGTGACCGCTTCTCACGTCTGACTCGAACTAGCTTAAAAGTAGTACAAAAGTTCCGCAACAAGATAAATAATTTCTGGATATCGACATGTCGTGCTACTACACCACTGAATTTGCTATGGAGGAATAAGTGCGACCACATTTTTTAATTAATCTCCGAACTTTTATTTTACATACCAGATTGAATGTAGGTCAGCTTTTCGTTCCCATGACGTGGCATGCCTGTGAAATATTAATGGGTAGATACTTCCTGCTAGGTAAACACAAAATTTACACTAACCTATTGAAATGACGTCATACCAAAACGTACCCTCCGACGCACAAAATCCTGAAACAATCCTACTCTGCAAAATAATCAACAACTGTATCGTAGTCCCGTGACCTAACGAGAACTATCCCGCGGAAGAAACTGTAAATAATTTAAACGAAATCGAACCTACGACCTAGCTCACGCAATATGAGTACTGAAGGCTCTAACTAAATACACCTGCGAGGCAAAGCGCGCAACGTACTACCTACCGTTCCGTACCCGCACGTCGTGGTTATAACTACCCACCGTTCCGTACTTTTATTTTCGTTCAATCAAAATATAATTTCTTAAAAATAGGTACACTTAAATCACAGCTTCACACAGATACAATAGAATAAAACGTATGGAAAATTCCTGAAAATGTACACATAAAATTATCGTAGGTAGAACTCACAATCCGAAGTAAAAATGTAGAATGTACACGGAGATAAGCTAAAACACATGACAATATGTAGAACCAGAATATCACAGATCTTAAACAGCATACTACTAGATTCTAACTTATGAAAAATGTGAATTTCATTTACGTAGTTACAATGACTAGGAAACAATATGGCAGACACGGCTTAGTACCGACACTCATACTCATACGCTTTTTCTTACGTTACGTGATTACAAAACTTTATATTGCACTGTTATATTCTGTATCTACGAAATATAAGGAAAGATCTGACCAGATAAATAGCTGCAGACGCCATGGCACCACCAGCACCCGTCGCCTTCCCTGGAACCAAGAACCTCTTCCTAGTTGCGACCGTCGCTCCCGGCGCCTTTCCAAAAAGTGTCACAACCGCATCTTTTTCCAAGGAAGCGTCTGTGTAAACCTACAAAATTACGATTACCACGGAATACTTGAAAATCGCTAATGAATCAAAACTTTTATAATTCGTCGAGTAATAACCAATGGTAGCAATTTGTAGTTACAAAAATCATGACTTAACCAATAGAATCTCACACCTGTCACTGTCGCTCATAAGAGAACAAAAAGGGACGGCAACAATCTCAGCCAAGATTTTTCCAACACTACCCTCCACGAATCAATAGCATTGGCTCCCGGATTCGAACCTGAAGTCAGCCTAGGAGGCTAGCCCTAAAAGTATTCTAATTTGAGAACAGATGGCGCTTTTCCCATTTATTACAAAATTAAGGATTTTACGTAAAATACATGAGAAATTAATTCGAAAATTATTAAATTGATTATTTTTTACTTCCCACTATTCATTCAAATCAGAAATTCAATTGTTGGACGAGGAGTGATTGAAAATCATAGAATGTGCCAGCTGCATCCTATGAATTTTAGCGTGGCGCTGCATGTCGGAGAAAATATCAAATATATGATATGAACAACCATAGACCTTCCACGTAATACAATGAGTTTTTATCTTAGGGTCATTTTGTATGGCGATTCTATGTATGTACATGGAACAAGGAGTTTTATATTGTATGATCTTGACGGTCTAGTTAGTTCCTTTTTTCGCCACACTCAATACATGATAACGCGGAGAGGTACTGTAATCCTTACAGACAGTGATGAATGAACTTGTCAGTCATTTGAATTACATTATTTTTGTTTCGTTTTGATGTTAATGGTATTTGATGTTTATTATAATTTGACAAATATTTACACCGTATTTTATAATGATCAATATTTAAATTGAATGGATTAACAAGCAATATTGTTAACAAAATAGCAAGTTTATTTCTGTATGCTATTGGTTCATATTTGAATAATCAAAATACTATATTCAAGTTTATTTTAATTTATGAACATGATCGTTATTTTTCGAACAATATTCAACTAATTATTAATCTGAAAGTTTGTAAACTTTTGTTTATTTTGCAGATTCTCTTCTCGCGGCGGTCATACAACTATCTGACCAATAAGAGCTCAGATGCGATTTCGTCTGAAATGGCGCAAAATTCAAATTGTCTTAAATCGATTTTGATGAATTATAATTTTACGAATAGATAATTTTTATCAAATCAAGCTATTTATAAGAAATATAAGAAATATATATTTATAAGAAATATTTGTGGAGTGACGATGCGCTTAAATATGAAGGCGTATCGTTACATCCGACCCCCAATTTACTGGAGTTGACTTAAAACTTCAACGGAGGAAAATTCTCTTGACTCAAAATTGAGATCCACAAATATGATCAATTAGAAAAATTTTCATTGACACTTTTCCCAGAATGTATTTTGTGTGGTGTGTATTTTAAACCAAAAGGTCAGCAAATAGTTACATGGATTGAATCCCCAAGCTTTAAACATTTAGTCATGAATAAAAATCTCCTTCCCAAGGGCAACAAGTCTCTGCCGAGGAACCGGAAGGCCAGTCGACCCTGTGATCTCATCTGTTCAGTCCAACCATGTATTGAAATTAAACCAATATACGAATGACCCTGGTCAAAGAATGAAAGTGTTGCATTTGATAGTTCCAGTCATTTAAATCCAACTGACAAAAAGTTCTACTCAAAAATCTCAACCCAAAATAAAAATTACTAACCTTTCGGAGAATGTAACAAATAAAACTGTTCCATACCAAACTCTAACTCATCAGACGAATTTTCAACTTATTTTGATGATTATTCGGACAAAATACAAGCCAAGCAAAGGAACAGTCTTGTTTGCAGTGTGCCTATTAGTTGGAGCGAATTATGAAATACAGATAAAACCTGTTAATATTATATAACTGAATCAAAACATTGTATGATTCAAGTCATTGAATTTACTCCTAACACCAAATTTCATAAAACCTCATTATGTACCGTGTAGTGTGTCATGGTTAAAATGTCAATGAAAAGTATCCTAGACTCTGATTCCATTATTTATCTATGCTCTTCTCTCTGGCTTAAGTCTAATCTTTGATTTCAAAGACAGAGATTCGCCTTAGCTTATCTTTCATAATCATCACAATACAACCTCTTATGA
>JARACY010002044.1:0-47834 GCA_029255725.1 Scrobipalpa atriplicella
TTTATTAATTTATAGGTTATTTAGGAAGGATATAGTTTATCGATAACATACCTACTAAAATATGAGGAAGTTCAAAGGTATGTAATATGAGAAAATAAAGTATAATGAATATTTAGTCAAGGAAACGTAATTATTAACTCCCAAAATATCACTAAGTTACAAGCAATACAGCAAAAATTATGACAACTATTTTTCAAAGTGACAAATTGGTGACAATGACACTGACGATCAGCTGACGAAAATTTATTTTGAAAAGAGAAAAAAATGTCTTCAAAGGAGATTTGTTTGTCAACCAAGGAAGGAGGCAAGAAAATAGGTAAGGTTCTCTTTAGCCACGTACGAAACCCATTGACGAAAAAACGCTAGTTGATTTTTCATAACTGGTTTCGGCTGCTGCTTTTTAGTGCTTGTATGTCTGGGTTCAAACAAGTTACTTAAAACGACTCGTCGGCAATAGGATGGGCTGACAACCCATCACTAAAGCCTACTGTAAGTACTGACAACCCGTCACTACAGCCTACTGTAAGTACTATCTAAAAAAACTCAAAACCAGACACACAAACGGGTTTTATTATATACATGTAACTCACATATTCAGTGTTGGGTCCATCCTGTATGACCACCATCTTGGCCCCGGACTGTTCCTGCAGTTGTTTGATGGTCTTCCCGCTCTTGCCAATGATCAGACCCACTTTGGGTCCGGGCAGCATGATTTCCTCCTGTAAAAATCTCTGTGGGTTAGTATTTTTTTTTCGAATTTTAAGCCTGGTAGGTAAATGTTTCTTTCTTTCTCAATGCTTTATTTGCTTTCTGCAGAGAAATGTTTCTCTGTAGAAATCTAAAACTTACCATGATGTAGTAGGAAAAAGAGCAGATTAATGAGAAATAAGAAACTTGATTTTCTTTTTTTGCATACCATGCTATGCAACTTTTTTTTTTATAGTACCTATATTTTGGTATTTTCTTTTTTTTATGGCGAGAATATTTAAAACTCATAGAGCATAATTCGCCCTTGGCTCGTTCCCTTCGTTCGGGGACGTATATGAGATGATAACCAGTTTCAAAGGGGGGGGGGGGGGGAGGGGACTAGCAACAGTGGCAGGACAGCCCGGAGGTCAGGGTCACCTTCACTGTGTCCAACGTCAAGTGCGGCCTCATCATCGGCAGGGGTGAGTCAGGGGGGGGGGGGGGGGGGGAGGGGACTAGCAACAGTGGCAGGACAGCCTGGAGGTCAGGGTCACCTTCACTGTGTCCAACGTCAAGTGCGGCCTCATCATCGGCAGGGGTGAGTCAGGGGGGGGGGGGGGGGGGGGACTAGCAACAGTGGCAGGACAGCCGGAGGTCAGGGTCACCTTCACTGTGTCCAACGTCAAGTGCGGCCTCATCATCGGAAGGGGTGAGTCAGGGGGGGAGGGGACTAGCAGCAGTGGGGGGGTCAGCCCGGAGGTCAGGGTCACCTTCACTGTGTCCAACGTCAAGTGCGGCCTCATCATCGGAAGGGGTGAGTCGGGGGGGGTGACTAGAAGCAGTGGGGGGGGGGCAGCCGGAGGTCAGGGTCACCTTCACTGTGTCCAACGTCAAG
The DNA here is from genome assembly GCA_029255725.1 of Scrobipalpa atriplicella. Classification (NCBI taxonomy): domain Eukaryota; kingdom Metazoa; phylum Arthropoda; class Insecta; order Lepidoptera; family Gelechiidae; genus Scrobipalpa; species Scrobipalpa atriplicella. The sequence continues at coordinate 1,583 of JARACY010002044.1, forward strand.
TGCGGCCTCATCATCGGAAGGGGTGAGTCGGGGGGGGTGACTAGAAGCAGTGGGGGGGGGGGCAGCCCGGAGGTCAGGGTCACTTTCACTGTGTCCAACGTCAAGTGCGGACAGCCTCATCATTGGTAGAGGTTAGTCGGAGCAAACAGTATTTGTTAAATAATTTATTTGTAAAAAAAAGAGGGGACATCATCTCAAATTTTCGTGAAATGTCGCACTCAATCATTCAATTCGTTTGCGAAAAGTATTTACTAAATTGTCGTAAAAGAATTAAAGCGTCACGCTCGCTCGCTTCGCTCACATAACGAATTGATTCAACTTTTTTGAAATGTTATGCTCACTTTGCTCGCGTAACCGATTGATTCAGTTTTCATGGGAAATCACGCTCGCTTCGCTCGCGTATCGTATTTATTTAGCTTTCGTAATTTTATTAATGATAACGTAATGAAGTAAATGACTGAAGCCAGTTCATTGTTTTATTCATGCCGGTAAGTATAAAAGTAGATATAAATATTATTATGGATATCGTTATAAAAACGATTAACTTCCCCTCGATGTCAAATCCAAGGCTGTATAAATACATTAAACCTTGAAACAGTCAATTAGTTTAGCTTCTGTTATTGTATGTCGTTATATTTTCAGTATATTTTTATTGACGCGATCCTCTACACGAGTGCAATCATAATGTTATTTTGCGTTTATTTTAGTCAAAAATGGTGAAATATTATTAAATAAAAACGTGTAGTGCATTCTCCTGCATTATATGCTGTATACTGCGGAAAAAAGGATTCTTATTCCTGTAGAAAGTCAATCGCAAGCCGCGATAATACGGTGGCAATAAATAATCATTACATTTCCCCTCAGGTGGCGAAGTAATAAAACAGATTAACGCTCAATCGGGAGCTCACTGCGAGCTTGACAGACGAGCTCAGCAGCAGCAGGGGCAGGGGGGCGACAGGAACAACAGGACATTCTACATCCGCGGACACCCCGACGCGGTGGAGGCCTGCAAGCGGATCATCTGCGAGAAAGTGGGCATGGTGAGTGCTGGGGGGCAGGCAGGCGATCAACGGACACTGCGAGCTTGATAGACGAGCTCAGCAGCAGCAGGGGCAGGGGGGCGACAGGAACAACAGGACATTCTACATCCGCGGACACCCCGACGCGGTGGAGGCCTGCAAGCGGATCATCTGCGAGAAAGTGGGCATGGTGAGTGCTGGGGGGCAGGCAGGCGATCAAAGGACACTGCGAGCTTGATAGAGCAGCAACAGGGGCAGGACTAAGTATAAATAAGTTCTATCTACGACCAAATTGGCACCATCCACATCTTTAATGTTATCGAGACGATTAATCGTCACGATTAAGAATATGAAACTGAAGAAATTCTCTATTGAAAAAAATAATGTACTCCCCATACAAAGGGGGCCAGCTGTTAGTCATTTTGTACGTGAGAGCCAATATCCTTTTTCATATTTCGACCCATGTTCCATTGAGTTTTTCAGTTTCATGCTCTAAACAAACCCTATAAACTCTAGCTATTTCTATGATGTAGTTAATTGGGAAACAGATTTCTTGGGAAAGCCCCTCTATACACAATCGTATCTTTATCTCTCTATACACAATCGTATCTTTATCTCTCTATACACAATCGTATCTTTATCTCTCTATACACAATCGTATCTTTATCTCTCTATACACAATCGTATCTTTATCTCTCTATACACAATCGTATCTTTATCTCTCTATACACAATCGTATCTTTATCTCTCTATACAAAATCGTATCTTTATCTCTATACACAATCGTATCTTTATCTCTCTATACACAATCGTATCTTTATCTCTCTATACACAATCGTATCTTTATCTCTCTATACACAATCGTATCTTTATCTCTCTATACACAATCGTATCTTTATCTCTCTATACACAATCGTATCTTTATCTCTCTATACACAATCGTATCTTTATCTCTCTATACAAAATCGTATCTTTATCTCTATACACAATCGTATCTTTATCTCTCTATACACAATCGTATCTTTATCTCTCTATACACAATCGTATCTTTATCTCTCTATACACAATCGTATCTTTATCTCTCTATACACAATCGTATCTTTATCTCTCTATACACAATCGTATCTTTATCTCTCTATACAAAATCGTATCTTTATCTCTATACACAATCGTATCTTTATCTCTCTATACACAATCGTATCTTTATCTCTCTATACACAATCGTATCTTTATCTCTCTATACACAATCGTATCTTTATCTCTCTATACACAATCGTATCTTTATCTCTCTATACAAAATCGTATCTTTATCTCTATACACAATCGTATCTTTATCTCTCTATACACAATCGTATCTTTATCTCTCTATACACAATCGTATCTTTATCTCTCTATACACAATCGTATCTTTATCTCTCTATACACAATCGTATCTTTATCTTAAAGAGTCATTTGTTATCCGCAGCCGGTGAACTTCATACCCGACGGTCCGGGCAGCAACGGCGGGGGCGGCAACGGGGGCGGCGGAGACTACTACGGGGGCGGGGGCGCGGCGGAGCCCCACCCGCCTGGGGGTACAACCCGCACTGGCACCAGCCCAGCCCGCAGCAACCACCACAGGTTTGTATTTTGTGCTCCTTTATGACATTAGCTGCGAAAAGCGGGTCATGTTTCACTGGTCTTCGTATACTTCGTTTCTTCATTATAACATTGAGTTATCGATACCAAAGTGTTTTGCGGTTCATAAACTGCGTTTTCTTTAGAACTTAAAATAAATTCTAATTAAGAAACAGCAAAACATTATGTTTTAACAAAGGTTATAATCCGCGGTTTTTGAAACTTAATTTATACCAAATTGCAAAGTAAAAGTATGGACTGCAGAACACTTTGTGATCAATAACTCAATGTTAAAAATAAAAAATTACAAAGTAGAATGCCTGATGACCCATTCGCACGACAAACGTGGTTGGAGGTATCAGGAGGCTTATGATGCGCACTGTAGACTTCCTTTTGTCTACACATTATCTCTTTCGTTGCGCACTTCACAATAGAAAAGGACAGGCATTGATCACAGTGAAGTTTGCAACAAGTGTAGATAAATCGAAGTCTACAGTAGCCCTGCTGGTTCGCTTGATTTTAATCTCCCAGAGATAGGCCAACTGCGCAGGACTAGTTTTTAGTGCCAAAGTGTTCGCGCTACACACAGATGCACTCTCTATTCCTTCAATCTCTTATTCTGATGGGACAGATTGACTGACACGACCAGCGAGAAATCAGGCGCAGGACCGACTATTTACATGCCCATCCGACAGCATGGATCATCTTAGTTTTCGGACAATCAGGTGATTAGCCTGCAATGCCCTAACAAAACTAGAAACAACAACACAAAGTCATTGTCCCCCGCCGGGAATCGAGCCCGGGACCTCCGGGTCGTGAGCCCATGGCTCAGACCGCTAGACCACGGAGGCAGTTGAATTGAAATGTGTATTGAAATGTATTGTTACAGCAACAAGTAGCCATCAACCCGTCTACTGGTCAACCGGACTATTCACAACAGTGGATCGACTACTACAGGTCTCTAGGACTCATGCGGGAAGCAGAAGCTATCGAACAACAGGCTAAACAACAGCAGGGTATGAGATACATACATAATAATCACGCCTTTATCCCTAATGGGGTAGGCAGAGCGTAAACGACCTGAACAAAGGTCGTTCCGCCACGTTTGACAAGTTTTGAGGGTTATTCCAGATAGATCTGTATATTGCTAAGGTCCTCCCATACAAAATTACTCTAACGGCTAACACCATTTGCATTTGTATGGGAGATCATTTTTTTTTTCACATTTCGACCTATGTTCGTAGGGGAAAGTTATTCAGTTTTATGGTTAGGTACACCCTAAACTTCGGTCAGCTGTTTTTTACTCCTGGTATTAGCGCTAATACTAAAGATCGACTCTAGAACTCGCAATGTTTGTAGGAGGAGGTGGCAACGGTGGCAACCCGAACAACGGCGGTGGAGGCCCCGGCGGCCCCCCCGCCCCTGCCCCCGCCCCCGCCCCCGCCCCCGCCGCGCCCGCCAGCAGTCAGCAGGACTACAGCGCGCAGTGGGCCGAGTACTACCGCTCCATAGGCAAGCTCAAGGAGGCCGAGGCCATCGAGCACCAGATCAAGATGAAGGTGGGTGTATTTTATAGAATACACAGGTGGGATTTGAACCCACGACCTTCGGCGGACGGTGCCGGCGTACGCCAGCCACAACACTCGACTGTATTAACTATTGACCGCCTAATTAAAAGAATAATTGCAGCTAGACAAGCGTTATTGAATTCTTTGAGAACGCCGCTATCGATTTCTTGTTACATCTCTAACGTCGTCGATATTTACGGCAGTTGAAGGACATGATAATCCCATTTATAGGATAGGAATGATCATAATATTTTTTATCACCAGTCATCATAAATCTACTTTGAACATAGATCTTTTCGATGCCGCATTTCCTTTGTAACAAGAACTATCTGTTTCTCCGTACAGTCCGGCGGCGGCATCCCCCCCTCCTCCACCCCCTCTCAGCAGCCGACTCCCCCCGCGGCCGCAGCCCCCGCCCCCGCGCCGGCCCAGTACGCCGCGCAGTACGGAGCGCCCATGTACGGGGGGTACGGGGGGTATGCGCCGTACCCGGGGTACCCCGGCCAGCCCGGCCAGCCTAATGAACAGCACCAGCAGTAGGTGAGTTGGTAGATGTAAGGATGGTTGGAGAATGTGGGTTTCCACGCGTTTTGTGTCGAGGTCGAGGTTGAAGCGGAACATAATGTCAAATGTGAAAATTTGAATAGTGGCAAGGTAAAACCGCCACTTCTCACGATACAGTGAAAACCTCCAGAATCCAGTTCAATATAACAATATTTCGTATAAATTGGCGTGTTAGAAGTTTTACCTTTCCACTAACGATGTGGTTGTGCTTTCTCTTTCTGAGTTGAACCTTCTATTATCTTCCTTCTAGTTCAAGCCTCCTATTATCTCCGTTTTTGTGGTGAATATTGGCATTAGGATTGTTATCGACTTTGCATGAAAAAGCAAGTCAAGACTTCTATACTTATCAAAAGTTCATAAAATGTCCGTTAAGTTTAATTTAATTTCTGTAATGTCTAGTTGAATTCCTAGAACGTTCAATTCCCCGAACGTCTAATTCCCGGAATGTCTAAGTCACCGAAAATCTTGTTAATCAAATAACCTGAACATACATTCCCCAATCCAATTTTACGTAAGAGCAACATTCTTCTCTCAGCTTTCTTTATCTTTACTTCTTCTTATGACACTTTTTATAAATATACGTCTAAAATTATACTTGGCCAGGCCTCTACATTGAAACGAATAGAAACTCACATTGGACAAAATTTTAATATAAGAGAATTAAACTCTTGAATATAATATTTAAAAATAAGCTGGACTCTGTGTGTGCATCTCGGACTATTATCGACTTTACTACGTACTACTTTAGAACTATATCTAGTTATGTGTGTGTATTTTTTAACTACTAAAAGCGTCATATTTTTGTCAACCTACACCTACCTACTGTAATTTGGTACCACCGAAAACTATTTCATCTACTCAGACTTTTAATATGATGAAAATGTCTATGGTTATTATTATGTTATAGATGAACGGAATAACTACCTAGTTTTTTAGGGTGTTTATAGAAAACTAAGATAGTTTTAGCCCCCTGAGCAAGAATTTTTTTTTTTTTTAATACTAGATCTGCTATTACCCCCAATAATTTAATTTTTACACCTATGCATGCTTATTATACTTGTATTTCTTTATTTATGTTCTTAAACTGGGTAATTGGTTTATAATGGTATATTCTATCATGCTGTAGAAAATAATCCTTTATTTTCCAGGACTTTTTTTTATTTATGTATGATTTAAATGATTTAAATTGTCCGATGCATGTGTTAATCGACGATTCTCTTTCAGTTTGCATGAATGAAGCTAGTTTTTAAACGCTATACAGATTATTTATTCACAAACTGTTTGGAGGACAAACGGAAGGAACATAGTCCGAAATATTATTTCATTAGACTTCAAACTACAACCAAGCTAATGGACCGAATTTCGATCCATGTTCCTTAAGCAAAGTTGTCTTTCCATAGCAGTAAACAATTTCAATGTGTTTTGTGTTAAACATTTCATTTTTATATGACGAAATCACACGCTATATAATATAATCCTATTACTATATGCTATATGACATTTTGGTAGTGACGTTGAGAAATGTTTTGACTAGTGTGTAGTGTTGCAGATATAGTCTCGAGTGCCGAGCCGCTGGCGCAGTCCACAGACTATAACTATTATTATACGTTTTTCAAAGAGTCTTGGCTTGGAACCCAGTCCTTCAGCCTATTATATAAGTTGTTGTATGTGTTGCCATGTGGTTTGTTTATCTGATTGCAGTTGCCGCGGCGGAAGGAGACTCCTATAACTAAGCTATCCAGTGTCCATCGCCGCGATTTCGCTCACAATAAATAAACTGACTCGAGATTCATGTTTGCTTTTCTTGCGACGCCGCAGCTGGGGTTCCGCAGCCGTTTTCTTCTTCATTTGAGTTTAGTTTATGAGAAAATACAATTAAATATTGTATTTCAAAGTATGCAATGCTTCAGAAACGTGTTTACTAATGGTTGTTGCTTACATTCTTCGTATAACTAATATATATAACATAATACTTACTTTAAATTGTGAAAAAAATAATAATAACAGGCTGTTCATTCTTTTGACATAGCTTATCGTCAATTTTATACTAATTGTGGAATATTCTTCCATGCTGGACTGGGAGTGATATATCACTCCCAGTATTCATCAGTATACATCATACAGTATCCTCATACCAATATACAGATCTATCTGGTACGGGTATAACCCTCAAAACTTGTCAGACGTGGCGAAACGACTTTTGTTTAGGTCGTTTACGCTCTGCCTACCCCATTAGGGATAAAGGCGTGATAAGTAAGTATGTGGCAATTTTTCTGAAATACATTACCTATTCTAAAGCTAATCAAGGAGAAGACGGGTGTATATTGCGAAGGATTTCTTCAGAAATAATTTCTCGATATTCACCAAAAATTTTCATCTTCCGCTATAGTATTAGATTAGAATAAGAATCACGAAAAATAATCTCTTTAGAAGTCCTTTGCGAGGAATCTCCACTGCGCGCGATCGTTTAAAACATCTAGAACTACACCACATATCGTAGTTTATTTCTTGTGGGTACACCTGCTGTTAAACATAGTCAAAATACCTTAGGAAAACGAGATTACATTTACACTGACTGCTTATTTTCCAACGGTGTGGTCTATACTTCATGTATTTACTGAATAGTTATGTATGTGAATATTGATTGAAATGTCAGTTTGTACAGGACGGCCACACTGTCTTTTTACTAACCGCAGTATAATGATTCGACGTCCGGAGCGCTAAGGAAAGCATAGACAGATGCTTCGCCACAGGACTCGAGGTAATGCACAGTTTCGAGTGATTACTACCACCTTGTGACACTGATGATTATGTATAATCTCCCGTGGGATCCATAGGCAGTCTTCAGACGTAAAGATATTGATATTTTAGAAAATACGGCAAATAAAAAAAATAAGATCATTGTGTGGCGTCTGGCACGCTTTTAATTTTATTTTATGACAACAAGAATTTTCTTCTCCAAGGATCACTTATTAAAAATATCAATTTCCCAATTTGTCCACTTCCCAGAAGGACCATTCCCAATTTCACGTAGTCATTACGAACATCTGACGTTCCAGGAATCTGACGTTCCAGGAATAGACATTGTGGGAAGTGGACGTTTTTAGATGTGGGATGTGGCTCACGAATTTTATTTTCCGTGTGTTTTTTTTTGTTTTTCGACATCTGATAAATCTGATGTTCAATTGATTTTCCAATAGATCTAAAATAATATATATTTATAACTACTGGTTCTATCTATAATATTTGCAGTAACTAGCATTTCACTGTCGTAAATGGGATCTGAAGGCGGCCTTATGACTCCACATTATAAATCATAATATGAATTTTACTTAGCTGTAAGTTAGGGATACTATTATTGTGAATCGTTCTCGTTCGCTCTCCTCCGAACGGCTTTGAATAAACATAGGATTATGTATTTTTTAATCTTCTAGCTTTGATTAACGAACTAGGTGTTAGAAATCTTGAAGGTAATGTAAGCATTCCCCGTGCACTGTTGACGCGATCTAACCTTCGTCTCGCGGGAGTCACTCTTGTATTTAATTTTTAAGATATAAAGTGTATGTTGATTGATATCGTGTTCATTTTATTTATTAATCATTTCTCTTCACAGTCCCTTGAGGTAAGTGACCCTAAAATGATGATAAAAATAATCTGAAATATTCGGTGTTATTCGTGCTTCGTATTGATGTTTTATTTCTTTAATTTCATGCAGTGTACTTTATTTGATGGTATTATGTCACACATATCTACTTTAAGAAATTTACATCGTTATACATTTCACGATTTTGTTGATTTCGTTAGGTTTATCACTGTGTTTAGTGTACTGTAGTGTATTTCATGTCATGATAGATGTGCCATTGGTACCTACGCCTCACTGATTGATCCATGTTCTATTTTCTTCGATATTTTGTCACTGCGTTCTTTGAATGTGATGTTCACAGCATCTAGATTCCGACTCGAACGAAGCGTGACAGAGCAAGCTTGCCGCCTGCCACGTCTTCCGCCAACATTCAACGGACATGCAATATTTCAGGACACAATACTAATGTTATATCTCTGAAATTACCATGCATTTACCCACTTATCCACACTATTCAATGCTGCTCTTTTATATGTTTTTGTGTATTTTTATACATGACTGTTGTCTTATTTGATACATGAATCTTTAATGTGTTCTGATATGATGTTTCATCTTGTGATTTTATCACTTTCTTGTTGTTGTGGCTCTGTTGAAGGTGGGAGATTAATCCTAGATACCGAGTATATGGAAATTACACTCCCCAAAACTATGAAAGATCCTCTAAAAATACGGAAGCTGAGGAAAGAACGAGTAAATACAGTAAAAGATCGGCGCAGGCGAAATAAATAATGGATAGCAAAGGTGGTATTAACAGCTTTGAATTGGTAAGTCGTAAATGAAAATGTCTTGAAAATGTTCTATGAAAATGATTGGCATTACGAAAAAAAAGATGTTAGAAACCGAATTGGTGACTAACCAAAAAAATTGATTATAGAGTAGATAGAAAAATCAAATCTTTTCGTAGTTCGTAAACTTAGTACGTCTTTAGTAGCGATTGGTTAATTTTGCTTTTAAGTTGAATTACAATTCGGTATTTTGTGTAGTTGATTTTATGTGCGTCCTAACCGGGGGAGCGATCGTTCTCAAACAACCTGCTGCGCGCGCATAGGTTATAATTAGAATTTGGCGTCTATAGATGATCTATGCGCGCGTATGTTACTCGGGAACCAATGCTCGCAGTGAGGACACGCTTTTATGGAAAATAAGTCATTCATCATACTTTATAACAGGTAAATTGGAATGGTACGGTACTTCAGCAGTTGGATATTAATTTAATATCTTATATTTAAATTAAACTCTGGTTAGGACTTGTTTTTATCTACATAACATCAAAAAGAAATCAGGAGACGAGAAATAAATAAAGTAGAAGATTTGATTTCATAGGTAGGTACTGAAATTCAATTATGTATTGGTTTTTAAATACCTACTATTAGGTTGTTGAATACTTACTCGAAAGTGTTGGAACATAAAATATGTCTGTCTGTGTCGCATTCTAGTGGGTAACTCAAATATCTGCTATTTCCATAGGACATGGGACTTACCGGAAAAAGAAGTGAAATTAAACTACATTGTCGTCGTGAAAAATTAAGTGTTACGTGGTTTTTTGTTTGCATTTATTTATTTTTACAGTGATTAGGAATATCAGAAATAATCAATAAATTGTGCTTTCGAAGTAACAATTGGACGTTTTATTTTAGACAATCTAACTTCTTTTTATCTACCAAGTACTAATATAATAATAAATCGGGTTATATGCTTAGACAATAATTTTTGAGGTAATTATTTTTAATTTAGGTACTCATTTAAAGCTATAGCACTCTTTAAACTATTGAATATTAGGAATAGATTTAACTATTTATACACCCTAAATTAGGTTACACTACTTATATCTACTAAAAGCTAACTGGTAACAGCGTAATTTATATCAAATTCTCTAAAATGACCTGATAATTCAACAAATTGACGTTTCACGACATTCAAGAAACGACGAAGGGACGAATTGGGAAAATTACATTTTTTGGGATGAATGTCAATTTCCCAATCCGTCAACTTTCCCTTCATGTCAATTCCTGTGTGTGGCATGTTTAGTTAGGAAAAGATTTTATAGTCTGTACCATAATAAACAACTTTCACCATGATTATAGGTAAAAATATGAAAAAAATATTTGGGCCTTCCATACCATACATAATGTTAATGACTCTAGCAGCTGCACCATTTATATAGGAATGGGAAGCTGGCCCATATATTTTTATCATATTTCGACCTGTTTCTCTGTGAAAATTGCTCAGATTCATGCTATATTTGATCTTTTTTTTCTAATATCGTCTGGGCGAGACTTCCGGTGAAGATTGCGAGGCTAAAGATCCCCTCGATGCGCTTGATGATCTGATCAGTCGCGATAGCCGAGATAAGGGCGCAGTCGCCCAGGGTTCTAAAGGACTTCCGGCAGTCGGCTCTGATGACGCTGGCGATACTCTGAAATATTGACGATAGTAAATAGTTCTTGTGATTGGATCTAGAATTTTAGGCTCTTTAGAGATTTTATTTCATTGGTATATCTGTCTCAAAGTCCCTAATATTTCGCAAATAATTAATAACGAAGTCTATTTCCAATTCAAGATAATCTTCTTTTTGGAAAATAGACAAAATGGGATATCGTCCTAATGGAAAGACAAAATAGGAATTTTGACCTATAAGGAAATAAGCGAAATGGTAATCTGACCTTTCGGGAAATAACAAAATAGTTTGCGCTACTACAGTGAAGTTACGTTATGGAACAGTAGACCAAAATTAATTTGAATAGGTCTTACCGATTTCTCCGTGGTCGAGCTGTCTTTGGCCTAGGCTTTTTCTTCTCGTTCTTCATCGTAACATGCGCTGGTGCTGCGCCTTCTACTTCGACTCCAGTGCCAGAACCTGTTTTAAATTGTAACTTGTTTAAAGGGTTCCATCATCAACCAATTTGGTGAGAATTCACAATTCAGTTAGACCGTTGGGCTTCTCTTGCTCCCTTGTAACCTTACAGAAGACTTAAATGATCATATTTCATAATACAAGCTGATGCATATTGGTAGTTTTGGTAGATTCGGTTAGGTTAGGCAGGGAATTGTGTTTGCTGCGTAGAAGGTTCTGGGTTCGATCTGCTCTGTGTAAGGTTCTGTCCATGATGTCACCTGAATAGAGGGAACCCCTAGTACGTGCTATGAGTTCGTGTTTAACTCACCTACAACGAAGACTGAATGTTCTATCTGTGGCGGGACTTGCCCTGTAGCGTGCATGATGCACAGCGGCCGAGCGTTGCGCAGTCGAGCAGCGTCATCACGCTTACGAACGCCCACTTCTCTGCGGACAGAAGAATAAACTGTCTGTTTCCCAAAATTTATTTCCTTTCAACCGTGATCTATTAAATTAAATGCTTAGTAAAAAATATCAAAATTGAGGGAAACTTCTATAGATACTTACGATCCAAGTCCCGTGCTAGGTTCGTCCCAAGGCGCGTCACTTTCGACCGCACTGCTCTCCGAAGCGACCAGATACATGGACCTCGCGGGCACGTACAGATGGGGCGGGGGAGGGGCAGCGCGGCGGGATGCTGAGCGGGCTCGGCGGGCGCGGGAGGCGCGTCCTAGGAGTACTGATTCTGTGGGAAATCGTGGTGTAGTTAGGGTACGGGTATAGATATCCTGCAGACCCACCATACCACTTACACTACCCTCGCTATAGTAGGTAATGTAGGTATGTATGAGTATGAATGTAATGGCTTCAGGCACTAGAAGCTGTACCGTTCTTTTCTTTGTTGATAATGTTGGCAAAAGATCAAATGGGAAATTGTCCTATTGGGAAATAGACGAAACAGGAAAATGTATTTGTGAGAAGTAGATCCTTTTTGGCAAATATGGTATCAAATGGAAGGTTGAACATTAGAGAAATAGGCTAAAAAGTTGCCCTTTGGCCCTTTAGGAAATTGACAAAATGGAAAGTTGTCACTTTGAGAATTAGATAAACTGGGAAGTTGCCATTTAGGAAATTTTTAAAAATGGGAATTGGCCTTTTAGAACAACTAATAGGAATCCTATCTAACGAAATACTAACCTGATATGGGATCACTGTCGCTATGATCCTGTCGTTCTCGTCGCCAACTGGAATCCGCTGCCGGAGCATCACCGACTACACCAAACAGTCCTGACACCGCGCCTGCTACCACCTTACGCGCTGACTTCGCTGCCATCTGGAACCAATCAGTTTTTAGTAAGTTGAGAGAAGATATGATGCTGCTATTCTGCACGGGAAGCGGTAAAGAAAGGCTCATTTCTGGGTAGGTATATCTGTAAAAACCAAGGGCAAAGGAGGCTTAGAGGTTTTATTGGTAAAAGAACAAAGTTGAAAACTAAATACTCCAAGCCGAAAATTTAATTTTGTTTTTAAAATACCAGTAGCGCCATCTAACGATATTGAACGTCTCAGTAAATAGCGCCATCTATGAACATTATTCTGGGAGTTGTCAAAAGAAAAAATCCGCTAGATGGCAGTGTGTTCTGCCATAGACACGGAATACCACAGAATATATAATAGTAAATACTTTAAAGGACCATAGACTAAAGATATAAACTTTTTGCGGGAAAAAAATTCTTGGCAGTCTTGTCTTGCTTGGGGTTGGGTTCTCACGTTAACATTGATGTCGATCTCGGGAACGTTGGTTAGGTCTGCAGCCTGTGTGGCCAGCTGCCTGAGTTCTGCTTCGGCAGGCTCTCCCGTCTCCACCAGGGTAATCAGCTCAAGGAGATAGTCTCTGAATACTTCTTCCGGTGGGGCTGCAAATATAGCAACAGCATAAATAACCAAACCTTATTTTATACACAAAAAATAAGACCCGCACGAACACGACACCTAGCACCAAAGAGCAAAGAGAGAGAATAATATTATAATCAAATCACAGTAACAAAGTAAAATAGTACATTGTTTAACGAGTGGAGAACATGACCGATTCCCACGAGGGTGTAGTTTGAGGCCCGAAGCGCAGCTGAGGGCCTCAATACACACGAGTTGGGAATCGCATTTTCTTCCGAGTTATACATAGTGCTTTATACTACACCTATGAGGAAAATATAATTAAAAATCCTTGTAAAATAAAGAATGATATCACTTACAATGAGAAGATATCTTAAGAACATTTGAAGTGTCATCATCCATTCGAACAGAACACAAACAAACAAAACACATTATAAATACAATTACACATTACATCGACAACACTAAAAACCTTATTTACATTGAATAAGTCAAATAAATCAAAGAACGAAAAAGAATTCGCGCGGACATGTTGATTTTACCATATTTTTTACTTAAAAATATAAAAGAGGCAAATGAAGCTAAGCACATACTGCCAAAAAATGTAAGTGGCCAGTATCATTTTGTGGGCTTCGAGATAAAACTTTTTGTGTTTTGGCATCCGCCTGTTTCTAGTTTTGAATTATGAATATTAAAAAAAATAAAGGAGGGGAGAAAATACTTTCTCCCCTAGGGGAGAAAGTAAATCCCATATATTTTTGCCGCCCGCATATTCGTTCGCTTGGATTTACGTACTTTCATCCCTTTTTTCAAGTAAGAACTAATATACTTTCCGAATAGGTGTAGTATAAAAGACATTTAATTTTCCCTTTGCTTCAACGCCATCAATGGAACATGGAAGAAGAACGTTTTCTTTTTCTTTTTTCAAATCATAATTATGTTCAAGTCACAAATTCAAAATACTTACGCGGCGGTTTCACTGTAGAAATCTTTTGCAAATCCTGCATAAAACCTGCTCCTAAACGCTGCTGATCTTGTACCTTCTGAGCTTCAGGCGTTGCTATTAGACTACCTACAGGCGCAGCCGTGGTAACTTGTCCCATAGCAGGTGAGCTAAACGTAACTGTCGGTAGAGCAGCGGTAACTGCTACTGTACTAGCTACTCCTGTTATTGGTATAGCCGTTGGAGCTGCAGTGGCCCTGGTTTCCGAAGCGGTTTTGGAAGCTTGAGATGTGACGAAGGACGAAGTAGCCGTGGTGGTTGTAGAGGTAGTTGTAAGCTTGGTTCTATCTTGGTTGACTAGGAGGTCTGGTGTTGGTTGCTTATGGGTTGGGTCTGGAAAATCAAGGGGGTTTGATTCCCATGGGGGATAAACTTTAACGTTGTTATTATTTTGTAAAGATTTCAGTTTGGATAGGAACAAGCAGACCAAATCACCTAATTATCTGACAAGTAAGATGATTGCGTGTTTCGAAGGGCAATTTTAGCCGCTAGTCCCGGTTGCTGTTCTTGATAGCAGAGGGGGGAATTACTACACCATGTCGGTCGTAGGAGGCAAATGGTGCGGATTTGTAATTTTACCAGAGAAAGGGATAAATTCTATTTTAGATATTAAAATATTTTTGTCGTAGAGTTACAAAACATACCTAAGCCCCCGCTGGAGAAGTCGAGCTCCGTAAAAGCAGCCACGTTGAGCGAAGAAGCCAACGCGGAATTGACGAGTTGACTGCCAAGGCCATCAGATACGCAGTCGGGTGGAGGCGCCTTACTAAAATCAAAAGCACTTTTTTTTAATAATCGGGGTTGGACTGTAAATCCCGTACAATGGTGAAGATTCATGTCGTGGTCATGCAAAAGGAGTACTCACTTTCACATTCCAAAAACGATCATTCCTCCCTCTCTAGGGAATGTAGGTACTCCCGCGAGATTCTGGCCAAAGCGCGAGATTTCACAAAAACAACATTGCGTTCCCTATCCCTCCCTCCCTCACCTATGTAGTTAAACTATATCGGTGGAGGAATATCGATTAGATAGTTCGGTGTTACGTCTTTTTAAATAGAATTTTGAAGAAAGTTGCTCATTCAATTTATACTTACACTAACGGTGCTTTCGTAGGAGATGATATCGATGCTCTTCCCCACATTAGTCGTCTCAAGTCCTCACCAGTAATGCCCCTCCTTCTCAGTTCTGTTATGGTCACTTTTCCAACTCGCTAAAACATGTGAAAAGCAAAGAATCAGGTACATGACTCATGTTATTTTTATTTATTCGATCTGATCTTGAACAATCATCCCGTGGAAAAGCGTGAAAATATTTAGGGGCATGAAATATTTATAAAATATAAATTAGTCGATCCTACCTTCCAATTAGTCAGCGCCCCTTTCCTCTGCTTAGCTCGAGTCTTGTCTTTGCTCTTGATGACCATGACGGCGCGTTGCTCATACCGCGGGTCATCGGAAGGTCCCAATCCTATGGAGTACTCTTGGAGGTATCTGTGGGCATCTTCTTGGGCCACTGAACGCTCTAGAGACACCACGATTTTTGCCCACTGAAAGACGATACATGCGATTGTAAAGTAACTAGGTTTTTAACGATTTCGGTACCTGATACCACAGTCCAATTACTATTTATTACATCTTCATTAATTTATGAGTTCATTCCAATTCCATACCTGTTTAACCCATTCCTTCTCCGACTGCTCGATGACATGGGCATACGTGTTGCCCATCATGGCGATCAACATGTTTAGCAGCAGAATGGGTACGAATACCATAAACACAGCGAACACGGTCTTCGCCAAGTTTGGGTATGAAGTCTGGGCGAGGTCTGTGTACTGGAGAAGAAAAGGAAATTGTAAACCAGGTAAAAAGAGGTCATTCCACATTGAAGTCCAGTCCCTTACATAGTTCAAACTACACACACGTGACAAACTGACGATCAACTGATAGACTTCACAAGATTCCACGAGTTCACCAGGTGAAACAGAAAGCAACGCACCACTGCAAGGAAACAATACATGAAACACACAGAAGAAAACATACAATTCTGTTTACTGCCTTCTGCCCTTCTAGACCTCCTGGAACCTATAAGCCAACGTTTTATCACGTATCAGTAGAGCACTTATCACTTCATTAAAGAAGAAGAGCTGAAGGGTACTTACGCTGTAATCTCCTAAAGTTATCTGGAATAATGCCATCCAAGTACTGGGGTAGCTGGAGAATAACGTCGACTGCACGCTTGGGAATCCTGTAAAACATTTCTTCAGTCAGAGAAAATCTGAAGGAATCCAAATTCAAAAGATATCGGAGTGAACTTACCTCGATACAAAAAGAAGAATGACTGGGAGAAGCCGAACAGCACGATACAGTAGATGATACCAAACGTGAACATGTCTCCCGTGATCATGCTGTATATCATTGTAACAAATGGTCCCGTCAGTTTCACAGCCCTACAAGGTAAGAAGAGTAAACTCCAATATACCTACTGCTTTAAAAGTTATGTAAACTCGTACGAAGTCTTACCCCGCAAAGAACATGAGCAGGAACCAGGAGCCTGGCAGTAAAAATATCAGCAGAGCTTCTTCCAACATTGTCTGTTCACTGAGCCTTGCTGGTATGCAAGCCAATAGGAGAAAATTGGACATTAAGAAAATTAGCTTTGCTGGTTCGTGAAGCTGAAAATATAAAAAATATCTTCAGTTTTCATTCCGTACCAGCAGTTTCAAAACTGACAGATAATTTCTTCAGAACCCTTTTAAAAATTCTACTCACCAACTGTTTAGCATAAGCAACTAAGCCTTGATTCTTAATCTCATCCCCCTGTTGTAAAATAATGTAGCATAATGTGCTGATAATTGTTCCAATTTCGGCAGCGAGTCTGATCCCACTTCTGACATCATTCACTTCTAAACCCCAGCTAGGGTTATCTTCCGCCTCAAGACTGCTATGTCGAAGATATACGGAGATTGATAGAAGAAGGAGATGGAGCATGAAGATCAACAGACGTTTTAAGAATTTGTTCTGAAAATAAAAACTGATTGATTTCTTCTAAAACCACGTTATACATTTTGAATGTTCTAGGACGAACTTACGCTAGCAAATGTGTTCCATTTCTCTTCCAGTAGTCGCTGTATAATGCCTCCATCTAACATGTTGAGATGTTCTTGCTTTGTACCGTTTAGGATAATGAAGAGAGCAGAGTTCCAATCTAGAAAAAAAAATATTTTAAAAGGAAATAGAATTACTTACGATTCTATAATACGTATAATACCTACTCACTTGTTTTTCCATCAGGTAGCAAAGTATCTAAAGCATTCAAAGGGTACGCCGAGCAGGTGATGTTGGAGTATCTCCAGAATTCTTTTGCGGACAGTTCCAACATCTCTCGGAAGACAGACGCTCGACCAAGGTGGCAGGCCAGAGTCAAAGGAGTGAAGCCAGCTTTGTTCATACGACCGTTGCTTGCAGGAACCTTTGGATGGCGTAAAGCGTAACCAAACATATCCTGTCGAAAATTTATATTTCATTACAAAATACATAGAATGGTATAGACTGTGGCTGAGCGTGCCACCGAAAGGGACGGAAAATGTACTACGCGACCAAAACAATTAGGCGCATGATGTCCTCAAGCCGCCATATTCAGCAGCGCCCAATTTGTTTTGGTTGCATAGTAGCAGAATGTACTACGCGACCAAAACAATAGGCGCCTGATGTCCTCAAGCCGCCATATTAAAGCGCCCAATTTGTTTTGGTCGCGTAGTAGCGCAGTAGTAGGCTGGCCTTGAAAAAACCGGCACGCGCCGTGAAACAAAAAACCTTATCATTCTGTGTCAGTTTTTTACACGTCCTAGTCATAAGTTGCTCTTTGTCTTGTGTGAGTGAATCAGATGCTATCATGTCAAAATAGTACAGTTATTATTATCGGAAGAACAGTTCATGTTTGCAAAATTTGCACTTACCAACTTGTCGCAAACTACAACCATGTGCAATATCATGTTTCCAAGAGAATCCTGTGCGTCTGGATCTGCGTCACAGTCTAGCAGCAAATTGTAGACGGCTTCGTTTGCACAGCATGCTGCCCAGGCCAGAGGATACTCTCCGAGGTACGCCAGTCCCTCGTAGTTTGTTTGTCTAGCTGGTGGGTTTTTCTGTTGGTCGCGGGGGAGGAAGAAACTACCTACACATACACAACAAAAGTTTAATGAAGGTGCTCTGCAAAAAAATGAACCGCAAGACTATATTTTCCTAAGGCACCAAAATTCCCGAATTCCTAGGCTATATTTAATACTTACCTATAGCTCTTTGCTGCACATTGGCTCCAGCTTCCACAAGGTCCTGAGCAAGCTCGTTATTGCTATAAGCGATGGCCAGGTGCAGCGAACTGGCGCCCAGATACTCCTCGCCTTCGACAACGTCTAGGGACAGCTTGGGGAAACATTTGACTAGGGCCCTTGCTAACCTTGTGTGTATCTGTAATAGAAGTTGTATCATCAGGTGGATTTTTAATCTCAATTCTATGATCAAAGACAAAAGCTCATATTTTAAATTGCTATTTTTTTTAAGAGTTGATGGAAAAATTCTATTGCATGCTAATGTTTTAAGCTGTCATGACTTCCAAGTACTCAGTGGTAGACGGAGTACGGAGTTAACCACCTTTACAGTAGAGCGAGCTTCCAGAAGATACTTTGAAACATTATTATATGCACTTGATATCATCTTCTTACCTTCGTATCGCAAATGATAAGCACATGCAAGAGAGACTCTCCAAGCGCGCCTCGATAGCACATCTGCCAACAGGCCATGTGATCCTCCCATTTAGCGAGTGGATCGTGTGGGGAAAGCGACGCTTCTATTGGCAAGACCACCTGCAAAACAACTGGGTATATTCGCCTATATTGACCACAACGTATTAAAGTTGTGCAGCTGTTTAGGAAACCGGTTCTACGATACAACACAGTTTAAGATCTTCGTCATCAGTTTCTCATTTCACTTCTTTAGCCTCGCAAGCTTCAACTAGAATAGGAGAAGACCATACCTGCTCTTGGTCCCTGAATTTCCACCGTAGATACTCAGCTCGGTTAATGACGCGGCCTCGACCTCCTGTGTACATGTAAGCCGAGAACTCTTCGCGGATGAGGCGCTCAGCCGCCGCCATCCCTGCTTTGGTGTATGTTTCAAGCAGAAGACCACCTTTGAAATTACCAGGTCAGATCATAATCAAAACATAATTAGAATAAACTAAGAAGTAAATAGCAGTAGCTGATTAGAGAGGATCGTGCCGCAAAGAGAGCATAACTTGGCATCCCAGCTTAAAGGACGAAGTAGCCAAAAAGCCGTTTGTGCGCGACTGGTCACACTTAGTGTCTTCTTGGTACATAAATAGATGAAGAATGGCTTACCTAAGACCGAGAAGAGAACTACTTCGGGTTGTGAATATGATAAATTTTTCGGCAATCTATCTAAACTTATAAAATCGTTTGTCCTTACTGACTGACTGACTGACTGACTGACTGACTGATTCATCAACGCAGAGCCTAAACTACTAAAGCTAGAATCGTGAAATATGGAGAGCAGGTTCCTTTTATAACGAAACCTACCACTAAGAAAGGATTTTTGGATTTTCCCCCCTTAAAGGGGTAAAAAGGGGGTGTGAAGTTTGTATGAAAGTCCGTCAATTTTGAAGGTAGGATCTTCTAATTTTGTATTTAGGCTAATGATTTTAAAGTAATGAATACGTGTTTCAGCGTTTTTGGATTTTCTACCCCTAAAAGGGTTAAATACGGTATGGAAGTTTGTATGGAAACTCCGTCAGTTTTGCAGTTAGAATCTTAAAATTTTGTATTTAGGCTAATGATTTAAAAGTAATGAATACGTGTTTCAGCGTTTTTGGATTTTCTACCACTAAAGGGGTTAAATACGGGATGGAAGTTTGTATGGAAACTCCGTCAGTTTTGTAGTTAGGATCTTATAATTTTGTGTTTAGGCTAATAACCAAAAATTAATGGACACGTGTATCAGAGTCTTTGGATTTTTTTATCCTTAAGGGGGTTAAATAGGTGATGAAAGTTTGTAATAATATCAACAGCACTTTTTCTTGATATCTAACCATTGCAAACCTTTTTATTCAAGAACTTCATAGAGCAAATTTGTGTTTTGATAATTTGAACAGACTTAATTATAAATTTTAAAATTAGAACGTCATCGAACCAGACTATTTTTTTTTAACCGACTTCAAATAAAAAAGGAGGAGGTTCTCAATAGGGATGTACGTTTTTTTTTTTATGTGCCATTGTTTTATATCCCACTCGATAGGTTCAGCCTTTTTTGAGATACGAGGTAATAAAGAGGAAAACATACATAAATACATACATACAAGATACGCGCGAAAAACATAACCCTTCCTTGACAGGCATTTGTCTTTCTACAATATTACCTGAAGGCGGTTTTGCTTGAAATTAAAATTTTGTTTTAAAATTGGAACTTGATCGAGTGAGATGCCCGAATGGGCCAGACGCGTGATGGACGCGTGAGGGCCGACGTCACTGATGTCTGCGAATTGAGTTTTTTCTGTGATAATTGCGAATGCTTTCTTCGATTTCTACTTTGGTTGTAGAAATTATTAACATCAAAGGTGCAATGGTACCACATACTGTTGTGCCATTATTAGGGGATGGTGCTTGCCTCTTTCGAGCATTATCATCCATCACTAATACATTAAGTATATATGTGTTGTGTATGTATGTTAGTTTATTTGTTTGTTTCTTAATTTGTCATCATTGAACTCGAAAATTGATAGACCTATTTTTAAAATTCTTTCACTACTTATTAAAAAGCTACGCTCACTGTGCGATGCGCATGCATAGCAATATCAGCTTTTTACTACGGAAAATATCACACTCACGCAGAAATAAATGAATCTTTTAGATGTGGTCATACTAACAGCTACATGGCAATAACCTGATCAAGGACAAAAGCAACTTTTTACCGCGGGAACTCAATCCCACGGGAAAATCTATTAGCGGCGGGTGAAACCGCGGGGCGGAAAGCTAGTTATAAATATTTTAGTGAATAATTTTCAGTTACTAGAGTAGGTACAAACCTTTCTTATAATCAGCCAGCTTGTAGAGCACGGTGTGTGCTTCGCTGTCTGGCTGGGAGATGACTCTGTCCAGCACGGACCCCGCTCCTGGGGCCCCGCCAGCCGCACATAACTTGCCCAAACTTTTCCCCATTCCTGCGCATAGTGGAGTAGTCATTGTTTAGTGCCATCTATGCACCAAGGAACCTACTAAAATCGATTCAAAGTGGATTTGATTCAGGCTAGATCGATCGACACCACGTTTATTAGGAGCCAACCGTAGAAAGTTAAACTTTACACTATGCTTTTACAGATAAAATATCACACCTTTCATAGTATTCAGTTGGGGCTGGCTGGGGTAAGTAAAGTAAGTACCTACTATATCGTTACCTACGTTTACCTTTATCTCGAACTTTCTACACGATTCTGCTCAATTTCCTGAGGACTTGGTTTCTCCGGAACACCAACTGATTGGTCCGATATTTCACCATCATTCACTGCTCCAGTTGAACTGGCTTTCCCATTAATTCACCACTATGTAGGCCATTTCAAAAGAAAAGTAGGTCAGGCCATCAATGTTTATTAGGTAATTAATGAATGACTTAATTTAGGACGCATTCGACTCTATACATTTTTGTCACAAATACCTAAGTAATATTTTCCAATCGGTTTACACTACACGTTATTTTTTTTATAAAACAAAAGATGTTAAGGTTTCAAGCAGTACCTAACAAACAAGTTTTCGTTGCCATGGTGATAAACGATGTTGTTAAAAGTAGTACCTGTTGTAATAAAAAAAAAGGTAAAAAGAAACGCAACTTTATACTAGTCTGTGGCAACGCTCTCGCGCCTTCTGTCAATTGTCATCCATACCAATGTGTGTGATTTTACATTAATAAAATTCTTTAAAATAACAATAGTCTGTTCACTTTTCCACGCAATTCCACAGTAAAAACTTAAACAACAAGAGGTTATGAACCCAGGAACAAAAGTGGAACAGACGTAAAAACGGTAAAAATTGTAAAAGTAACACGTAAAAACCGAACTGGCACGAGTGTATGTGAGTGAAGAAAACCTAAAAAAACATGGATAAAACGGGAGAATATAGTGATATTCAAAGACTAGACTCAGAAGAAACCTTTCCCATGTGGAAATTCCAAATAAATATTGTACTAAAAAGCCTCGGATTGGAAGATTTAGTTCAGGAACAGGGAGGTGCAATAGCACTAGGACAAGACCAAAAACTGAGGATGCAGAAAGATGCACAAGCCCAAAAACTAATAATGTGCACTATAAACAAGAAATACCTACCACTGATAATGAGTTACGATAATGCAAAACAAATGTTTGAGAAAATATGTTTCATTTTCGAAAAATCTAGCCAACAGCAAAAATGTGATCTGATGCAGCAATTTTTTCAATATTCATATGATAAAAGTAAAGACATGACTCACCATATAAGTTCCCTTGAAAATCTAGCATTCCGCTTAAAATCTGTCAATGAAACGGTGAATGATAACATGATTATATCTAAGATTTTGTCTACACTACCTGATACTTACACATCGTTTATGACAGCTTGGGACTCAGCTCCTCTTTTTGAAAAGACACTTAATAACCTAACAACAAGACTTTTAACTGAAGAAAAAAGAATAAGTAGTATGCATGAAACAAAAGAAGCTTTTAAGGCAAGTTTAAAGACCTGTTTTATTTGCAATAGCACCCAACATTTAGCTGCATTCTGTAAAAACAAAAAGACTAAAAATAGAGAAAAATACTGCAAAATATGTAAAAAATCAAACCATGAAGAAGAAGATTGTTATTTTAAGAAAAAGCAGTGCAAAATATGTAAGAAAACAAACCATAATGAAAAGGATTGCTTCTTCAGAAAGGAACCATCAAAGAAACAGGCATTATTAACAACAATGAATAAATCAGGTCCGGAAGCGACAGAGTTTGTAGTAGATTCAGGAAGCACAGCACATATGACTAAAGAAAAGGAAATACTCAGTGAAATAGAAGAGAATACAATACAAATAAACACAGCTAAAAAGAATGAAAAATTAAAAGCAGAAATTTCAGGAAAAATTGAAACAAAAGAATTTGATGTGGAAAATGTTTTATTTGTACCAGACTTGCAGAAAAACCTGTTATCAGTACATGAACTTACAGAGAAAGATGCATCAGTAACATTTACAAAGAGAGAAGTGATCATAAACAAAGATGAGAGAGAAATATTAAAAGGAGTTAAAAACCCAGATGGTTTGTATATAGTTCAATTAAAACCAGAAGAATCATCATACTTAACATTCAACAAAAATTTAGCATTGCAATGGCACATAAAATTAGGGCATGCAAGTAAAGATAAAATGAAGAAAATGTTAGATGTTGTAGAAGGAATGAAAATAAGTAAAGAAGAAATTGATAACTTACCAGAATGTGAAATATGTTTACAGTCAAAGCAAACCAGATTTCCATTTTCTACAAACAGATACAAAGCTGAAAAGCCCCTGGAAATAATTCATACAGATATATGTGGTATGATCTCCCCGGTTACTTGGGACAACAAAAATTACATACTGACCTGCACAGATGATTACACAAATTACGTTAAAATATACCTACTTACTAGTAAAAGTGAAGCCTTCGAATACCTGAAGCAATACATAAATGAAGCAGAAAGACAACAAAACCTAAAAGTAAAAATGATAAGATGTGACAACGGAGGAGAATTCACAAGTAAAATAATGAGAGATTTTTGTAAAGAAAAGGGTATATTGTTAGATTATACAAGTCCATACAGTCCCCAGCAGAATGGCAAATCAGAACGACTAAACCGCTCTCTAATGGAAAAAGTTAGAGCAATGCTATATGAAAACAATGTTGATCCAGAGCTTTGGGGTGAAGCTGTAAAAACAGCTGCGTACATAGTAAACAGAATACCAGTTGAAGGACAAACCATAACACCAACAGAAAAATGGACAGGTAGAAAACCAAATCTAAAATACTTACAAGTCTTTGGAAGTGAGGCATATAGCAAGAATCTTGGACACCTAAAAAAGTTAGATAAAAGAAGTAAAAAATACATAATGATTGGATACACATCTACCGGCTATAAATTATGGGACAAAGAACAAAGAAAAATTATAGAAAGAAGAGATGTAATATTTACAAGTAAAACAGAAAACAAAGAGAAGAAAGAAGACAAAACAATAATAAAATTACAAATAATTAATGGAAACAACAACTACATTCAAGAGAAAGAAAACGAAGAAGAAGAAATTTACCATAACGCAGAAAATATAGAAGAAAACGCAGAAAATATAGAAGAAAATGCAGGAAATATAGAAGAAAACACAGAGAACATAGAACAAAACACAGATAATTCAGAAGAAAATAGAGAAGAAGAGATCATAAGAAATACAGAAGAAAGAGAAGAAGAACCAGAACAAGAAAGAAGAACAAGATCAGGAAGAGCAACAAAAAGGCCTACCTACCTAAAAGATTATGTCAGCAATATAGCATACTGCCTCATAACACAAAAAGATATCCCTGAAAACTATGAGGAAGCAGTGAAGAAAGAAGAATGGAAACAAGCAATAGAGAAAGAACTGACAGCCCTGAAAAATTTAGAAACCTGGAAAGAAGTAGACTTACCTAAAAATAATAAACCAATAGAGACAAAATGGATTTTTAAGGAGAAGGAAGATGGCACGAAAAAAGCAAGACTAGTAGTACGAGGATTCCAACTGAAAAGGGACAGCAAAGAAGAAATAATGTACTCACCTGTTGCAAGAGCTTCTACAATCAGAATGTTCTTATCTAAAGCTGTAAATGAAGACCTTCCCATCCAACAACTAGACATTCCAACAGCATTCTTGAATGGCAAAATAAAATCTGAAGTGTATATAAAACCACCACAAGGATATCCATCTAAAAAGGTACTAAAACTGCAAAGAGCCTTATACGGACTAGATGAGTCTCCACAATGCTGGAACGAAACGATTGATAACTTTGCTAGAAGAAATGGATTCAAACGATCAGAATATGATTACTGCATGTATTATAAAGATGATTGCTGGATGATCATATATGTTGACGACATACTAATAATGGGAAACAGTGAAGAAATAATAAAAGAACTGAAAAGAGAATTTAAAGCTAAAGAATTAGGAGAGACCAGAAAGTTTTTAGGAATGGATATTGAGAGAGAAAAAGACAAAATAAAACTGAAACAAACAAGTCTGATTGAAAAAATATTAACAAAATTTGATATGACTGATTGTAATGGGATAAAGACTCCAATGGAAGTAAATTTCAATATCACATCTAAAGAAGATACAAAAATTAGTGAAAAATTCAGAGAGCTAATAGGAAGTTTATTATATTTAACAATAACGACAAGACCAGATTTAACATACTCAGTTACTTACCTTAGTCGATACCTAGATAAAGCCAATGAAGAAGCATGGAAAGCTGGAAAGCGTATACTAAGATACTTAAAAGAAACCAAAGAAAAAGGACTAATTTTCAAGAAAAGTAATGACAATAATCTAAATGGATACTCAGACGCAGACTGGGCAGGCGATAGAGAAGATAGAAAAAGTGTCAGTGGCGCATTGATACTGCATGGATTAAACCCAGTTGCATGGTTTTCAAAGAAACAATCATGCGTTGCTCTGTCCACAGCCGAAGCAGAGTATATCGCAGCAGCTATGACAGCACAAGAATTGGTCAACCTGAAGGGAATCAGCAAACAATTAAAATGCTATGGAGAAAGCAAACTTTTGGTAGACAACCAAGGAGCTATATGTATGACCAAAAGCTATGAAAATTCGAAGAGGACCAAACATATAGATATCAAATTTCATTACATTAAAGATCTCATCAACAAAAATATTATCTCTATAAAATATGTAAGTTCTCAAAATAATCTTGCAGACTTACTTACTAAAAGTTTATGTTTGGCCAAGTTCAATAATATAATTAATAATTTCATGTGTTAATAATAAATAAGTAAAGTTTTGTTTAATTGTAAAACTAAAAGATAAATGTTTAAAATACTTTATATTGTAAAACTTCAATACTTAAGTAACAACAAGTTTGTAGAGAATGTTGCTAAGAACTTAAAGTTGCTTAAAGTTATTTTGCGATTTTAATTTTGTAAAATTAAACTCGAGGAGGAGTGTTGTAATAAAAAAAAAGGTAAAAAGAAACGCAACTTTATACTAGTCTGTGGCAACGCTCTCGCGCCTTCTGTCAATTGTCATCCATACCAATGTGTGTGATTTTACATTAATAAAATTCTTTAAAATAACAATAGTCTGTTCACTTTTCCACGCAATTCCACAGTAAAAACTTAAACAACAAGAGTACCTATCTTGTTGTTATTTTTCGCGATGATGTCATCGCAAAATAGGTCTGAGGGAGGGCCTACCAGTAGGTACCTAATAACTTCCAGTTTTGCATTTACATTGAATCAATTTCATTATTTCAAACTTCGCGCTATAAAGCGCTTGTTCCCGCGCTTTTTGTCCTTCAATACGTCGTCGTCGTACAATGCTGTAGCGGCCGCGCTAGAGTTTCATTGATTTCGTAACAGAACCGGTTCCGATCTGTCTGACCGAATGCGTCCGCCACTTCTTCCCCGCCGCCGCCGTCTGTTCTGTTCCCCTGCCCCCCTGCCGAACGAGACTAATGCTCTTATTCCACCTTCCTAAATTCAGAAGACTAAATCATTCAGTAACTGAATTCAGTCAAGTGAAATAGCATTTAGAAAGTTAGAATCCTAATTAGCATCCTAAATCGGAGGCAGTGAGGCTTCTGACTGACTGAATGATTTAGCATCCTAATTAGGAAGCGATTTAGGAAGGTGGAATAGCATTCAGACGCTCACGCGCTAGTCGCACCGCAGCCGCCACTGTGAGAAGACGTGCAATTATTTTTATTTGTTAATACGTGAGAGGACGATGTCGTCGGTGACGAAATAAAATAAATTATGACTAATATAATAGAATTAGATAAAAATGTGGCATATCTCTGGACAAAAATGACAAAAATTATTTCAGTAAAAATTTAGAAATTTTATTTATTTTAAGTAGGTATTTTATGAATAGGTACTTCCATGCTGGACTGAGAGTGATAGAAAAACATAGAATGTGGCATCTTCTCCAGGGCATACTGTAAAAACCAGCTAAGTTATTCGAGGGTTTCAGGGTATTGCAATTTATTGGGCGATCGATGGGCTGGCTACCCATCACTATACCAATATATATATATAATCATCTGTAATAAAATAATAATAAACCTCAAAACTTGTCAGACGTGGCGGAAGGACCTTTGTTTTGGTCGTTTTTCCTCTGCCTACCCTATTAGAGATCAAGACGTGATTTTATGTAGGGTAAATACGCTAAATGTCGGCCCCTTTACGGATTTTCTAACTTTGGATTGCTCTGGCTCCATCAGTTTCCAACGAAAGGATAGGTTTTGCTGCGTTTTAGATAGATTGATAAATCTATTTTATGTTCGTAGGCTTAAAATTGACTTTTCTACTAAAATAAAAAAGTAGTAAGGCTTAAATGCGGCGAGGTCCGAAAAACCCAAAAGTCGGCCGTTTTCAGCCCAATGATCGGTCCCACTTTTCCCAAATGTCGGCCGCATATAGGATGTTTAAAATTAAGACAATGAAAAATATTATTAATATGATTTATATAATATAAGCATAAATTTAATAGATAGCAACAAGTTCCAAAGGATATTTGTCCTATCCTAAACCATATTTTGTCATAAAAATGTTTTCAATAATGTCAACTCCTCAAAGTCAAATCATTTATTTCCAAATAGATTCTTACGAACACTTTTAGAAATCCTAGTAGGTATGCCTATGTCAGCGTTAAATTGTAACAACTGTTAGTTTACAAACTTACTCGTCAGTTTATATACTATCGGTAGGTTAGGTTAGGTTAGGTTAGATTATAAATTTCCTAAGATAGATTATATCTAATGGTTTATGCAATATTACGGTTACACCTATATCCAAACCTCACTTCTTTACAATATTTATTTATAAATAATAAAATAAAATCATCATATTAATAAATATGAAGTTATGAGGATATAAGTTAAAAGAATAAATTAAAAGAAAAAATAAATTAAAAAACATTCAGCATGTATAATAGTGGCGCAAATTTCGAGTCTGGCCGACATTACGATCTATAATACTTCTAAAGTCGGCCCCTGTTTTGTGTACCTTATTTATCGAGATTCAACTAATATCCCCCCGGCCGTAATTTGGTGATTAAACGTGAAATAGATTTATGTACCTATAACCCTAACAAATTTTCATAATTAGCCAATAAAATTCGTTAAATCGTTGAATTTATAAAACAGACTGCATTTGCTTTAAGTCGGCCCCGGCCGAGATTGCGCTTTTAAGCCAAAACTCGTGTTCTAATGGCGGCCCCCTATTTTTCCCTTAAACCAATACGTAAAATGTTGCAAAAACTATGTCAAAATGTAGTAAAAATAACTATTTAGTGATAAAACAGCTTAATATAAAATAAAATAAACGTAAAACGTTTTTAACATAAATCCCCGAAGTGTGGGTACTCACAGCAAGTAAGCTACTTTGGCGAAGAATTTGACGCTTCAACGGCGCGAACTCTACTAACGCTCAGTGTGCGATGAGCGAGTGACGTAATAGGATGGTAACGGTTTGTACGTATTAAGTATAAATTAAGGTTGGAATACGTGTGGCACAATCCCCATTTATTACTTTATGAACTTAAAGCAAGCTGAATACGTGTAGATGGCCGACGTTTGGGGGGGGGCCGACGTTAGGCATATTTACCCTATGTAGGTATGTATAAAAACATCGACGAAAATGCCATAAGAACATCGACGAAACACGTCTGACCGAATTGGCCGCGCGCTCGCAACTGAATCAGTAACTGAATTTAGTCAGTGGAATCAGAAGCTTCTAATTAGGCTTCTTTTTAGGTTTCTGAATAAGTCGACTGAATTTAGTCAAATGGAATAAGGCCATAACCTAGTCGTACAAGGATCTTTTGGCGCTTGGGTGACATTGACAGAAGCTTTTTTTGGGCTCAGACACCCTCTAAAGAGGCTCTATAGAAGCTCTATAGAGGATGTCGGAGCTGTTTTAAAACAGACGCAAACTGATGGATGTAAAAAAACCTGTAGCTTACTTCTCGAAAAAGCTAAACGAAGCCCAAAAATAGCTCCTGTCAATGTCACCCAAGCGCCAAAAGATCCTTGTAGGTACGACTTGTAGCCGAGCCTGCCGCTGCCGAGCATATGCAGCCCCCGCAGCCGTGTCGAGTCGGGGAGGCGGGGTTGTCCTACCTACCTAGCAATTTCCCGCCGTCCGTCCATTGAACTTGTTTAGGAAGTTAGTTTTTGGGTTGGCAGGGTTGGTCAAGTATTTAAGGGTTGATTGATCAGGGTTATTTAATTTAAGTTGTTTAAGATAGTTCGAAGTTTATCCGAGTTGCCATACCCAGAAATGTTCCACAGAAATTACTAAATAAAACCTATTAAGGTATGAAGTGAAGAAACTTACAAAACTGAAAAATTTAATGTACCTAGGTCCTAGGTAGGTACGTACTACGTAGGTACCTCCTCTACAAGCCTACGCTATACCTAAGTGTAATTTTAACGCAAACTGATAGAAATAAACCGATGAAAAAGCGATACCTTATTCCACTCCATATTTTTATTTATGGAATGGGTCAAATAAAGTAGTAAAAAAAGTTTACTTTTCCCCCTGACCGCCAACTTTTATGAGCTCAGTGGCGCGAAAAGTAATATAAACATTATAGTGGTGCATAATGGCCAATGGATCAGTTTTGACTCCTATCCTAACTTATAGAGTTCACGCAAAACAAAACAAAGCAAATACCTAGAAACTACGGAACCCTAATAGGCACAGACAGACAGAACCCAGAACAAAATAAGTAGAATACGTTTCTATTCATGTGGCGCCATCTAGCATAATTTCGTAGAATGATTTCGGATCGTACGACTTTAATTCGGTATCTTGCTTTTGATTGGTCGCTAAATAAGGTCATAAACCTCTATTAGACCATGCGATATCAAGACAGTCTTACTAAGACAGTCTAACAGTCTAATTAGACAAGCTCGCTATTACACTGTGCTGAATACCGCATGCTAACTCATTTGCAAGGCGGACTCTGTCAGCGACGGTTGTCGTAAGAGTCATGGGAAAACTTTAGAAATACCAGAAAATTGCCGTAGCTCTTACCGCGACTATTAGTATGAATAAATATTAAAAAAACAAAAGAAGAATATGGGTAAAGAAGTATTTACTTCTGCGGGAAAAATTATCAAATATGCAAATATTGAGTGTTTTGGAACCATCTGACTCTTTAGAGTAGGAGTTGCTAACTTTGAACATCTTTTGAAATTAATTACTCCATATAATCAAAATACAGACGTCTGTCCTGTGCGGCGGATGAGCGCTGACTGAGCGGTCTAAGCGTGCTAAGTCTTATTACACCACGCGATGTCAAGCAAGTAAGCAAGTAAGCACGACCGAATCCACTCGATCGGTCTAATTAGACAGACTAACTTGCTAAGTCCTATTACACTATGCTAAGTCTTAGTAAGTCTGTCTTGATATCGCATGGTCTAATAGGGGTTTTAGACCCCTATTTAATATTTATTCATACTAATAGTCGCGGTAAGAGCTACGGCAATTTTCTGGTATTTCTAAAGTTTTCCCATGACTCTTACGACAACCGTCGCTGACAGAGTCCGCCTTGCAAATGAGTTAGCATGCGGTATTCAGCACAGTGTAATAGCGAGCTTGTCTAATTAGACTGTTAGACTGTCTTAGTAAGACTGTCTTGATATCGCATGGTCTAATAGAGGTTACACAAACGTCCAATGGCAGCGCAGAGTGAAGGCCCCGCGCGGGTAGAGGGCGGGGTGCACTCCCCCCCGACCCGCCGCATTACCGCACCGATTTCCGCCCGCTCCCGCCGCGATCCCCTCTTCATTCTTCATTCTAGAATCGTAGTATTCTCAACGCTGTGTTTGTCGTGTCATTTTATTATTTACATTGATATAATTTTCTCTGGGTTATTTCAAGATCAGTGAGAGCTTTTTGTAAGTGAAAAATCCCTGAGGAAAATACAAACGTTGACAGGTTGAATAGTGTCACAAGCGTTCCAGGTTATGTGAAAGAGATGGACGACGATTTTGATTTTGCTATCAAAACGACTTCACCATTTACTGGTAAGTATCATCTTTTTTGTATTTCATAAAAAATCACCCAAACAAATAGATAAAGCATCCAGATGGTGTCGGTGTTGCAGATTTCAAATGATTATTATGGAACGAACAGGCCTAATACATTCTGACGTTCACAATCGTACTACTAACTTTTCTCGATTGATTCTCACCATTTGCGATTCGATTCAAGTACCTACCTATACTTGAACCCAGTATCAAAATATACAAAATATATAAAATATTTTACATTAATATTTTATTGTATCCGTGAGTGAATGATTCTGTTAATTGAGTAAGATGATCTTCATGATTTTATTTTTGTTTAAATAAGTAACTGAAATGAACAGGGTTATTTTTGAATTAGATAGGATGTAATATTTTAACTGTTGTTTTATAGAAATAAAAAAATCCCGATCATTGTTTTATTCGATATAAGTGTTTATTTATTTTTAAGAGTCATAAACAAGAAGAAGAAACACCACCGAGTTGGAAATACTATAAGTAAAATTATGTACCTACATAACCAATATTACCTAATAAATAAAAAATAAAATAAAAAATAAGAGTTTAATATTCAGCATGTCGGTATTATTAATATGACTGAGATTTGTGGATTTATGTAGCTAAAGAAAAATCATAGTCTCTCAAAGCTAATCTTTTGCTAAATTGAATACAATAGTAGGGGTCTAGGGAAGGGACGTTCGCGATTCGCGCGCTTGCGCGGTTAGTCGGCCTGCTTTCACTACCAACTGTCAATGTTATGACGCGTCCGTTTACACCACACGATTTAAAAAAACGCATAACTACGATTAACTCGCGACGTCGCAAGTTAAACTTATTTTTAGGTTTGTTTTAAATTATAGAACTATTATAATTATTGTTCAAATTGTGTTTATTGGTAGAGTCGGGGAATATAGGATTATTTCCACTAAAATAAATAAATGTGTTAGTTTGGTTGGATGTTGTCAATGTTTCTTACTCTTATTTTGGTGTCGTAATCTAACTGGATCATGGTCGTTATTACCATTTTTTTTTAAGAAAATAAGACTTTTCTTCAGAAACCTACCGAGTAGGTAGGGTAGGGTATCAAATGAGCTGTTTACAAAAATTACATTACGACTATCTGGGATAAATTAAATTTAAAAAAAATAGTAATTTATTATACAGGGTGTTAATTTAATTGCGTGCCATAGCTTAGGGGGTGTTTCAGTAACGTTAGAGGAGCCCATAAAAATATTTTAAAAAATCCAACTCAAAAAATCAAAAAAACAAAAGTCGGTAGGTATTTATGATATTTCCCGGAGCTGCGCCTATCTCTCGTGCTATAACTAATACCGCGCGACGCGCGAGTCGCATCGACCAATGATAGCGACTCGCGCGCACTCGGTTATAGCACGAGAGGTAAGCGCAGCTCTTGGACTCATAATAAATACCGGCTTTTGGTTATTTGATTTTCTGAGTTGTTTTTTTTTATAATATTTTTTGGGCTCCTTATACGTTAAGCTATGGCACGCAATTAAATTAAAACCCTGTATAATCAAGCGTTATTTTGCGGGAGTACATCATAACATAAGGTAGAAAAAATATTTAGCTACTACCACTCAAGTGATTGTAAGTTATGCAATTAATTTCACCAGTCGGTGCTCAGCAACAGAACAGTCGATACCGGTCGGTCTAAATCCTGATGTGATGATGCTCCGTGGAGGGGCGAAACACGTGTTGAGTAAATTAGTTAGTAGTGGTGCAGTTGTATTGCCTGTAAATGTGCATTTATAATGAGTGGAAGTAGCTAAATATTTTTTCTATCTTATGTAAAAAAAAAACATTTTTACGGTTTATGATATTTATTTTTATACTCGCAAAGTTTGGGTTCTTCCTGACAATGCTAACTTTACGACACAACATCTTATAAGAATGTGTCAGACACGCCCAACGCCCATTGCTAGGTTATAAAACTTCCTTAAATAAACAATATTTAAACTTATTATTTTTATTTTAATGAATTATATTCTTTCCAGGACAAGAAAACCAAGGGACATTGCAATATGTGAATATGGAGGTGCCAAGTGTCAAAGGAGAAGACTTTGATGTTGAAGACAACATAGATATAATTGTTAAAAAAGAGGACTTAACTGTCGAAGATGAAACATTTATTAAACCCAAGTATGAGCCCGCTAAAGAAGAAATAATAGACGAACGATTGACCTCATTACCGATAGTTTTCACTACCAGACTTGATGATATGCAAGTTTTAAAGTTACAAAATGACTATTCCACCAAAAATTACATTCTAAATAGTATTTTAAAAGAGAGCATTCCGAAATATAAAAATCAAAAACCCGTCAAGAAACCTCATTCAAAGCGGTCTTTTAGCGCTTTAAAACGAAAATTGAATTATATTAATAAGGAGGAGGTAACAAAATATCGAGATTACGATGCTAAAGGAATCAGCACTGAAAACAGTTTAGACAGTGTATTATTAGAAGCTTCGACGTCAATGCAGACATATCTTCGAAATGAAGAGTTAATAAAAATGTGTAAGCCTTGCAGCGTTGTGCTTGAAGGAATACCTCACAACAGCGTACAAAGCAATATTATAAGAACAGAAGTGAATGAAAATAACAAAACTCAGACTCAATTTGTCCGCGTACAGGTAAAAAAAGCGGCGACCTGTCTCATTTTTCAAGATCCTTCTGGTAAAGCTGATGTTTACTGTATAGAAGCCGGTAAAATTAAAGAATACATTACGTCAATAAATTTTGCCGATGTTGGTAAACACCCTCGCTTCTTAGAATATAAAACAAATCGCATATATCCTAGAACAGTATATTGTTGTTGCTGGCATCAGCGAGAAAAATTTATTTCGTCTTTGGAATATAAAGTTTTCAAAGGAAATATCAAAGAATTTGTGAGGACACCTCATAACTGTGATTTTGATCAGTGTACTTGTTGTTGTCGACCTATGGCCGATAAATCGGTTGAAAATACTGAGAAAAAGACATCATCAAACATTTTGTTAGAAGACATTGAAATTACAGCCTTAGATAAAGAAATTTCTGCAACTTTATGCGGGATAAAACAAAACACTATTGAATACGGGTATAAACGCGATTGGCTTGAAATTCTTTTGGGTGAAACAAGGGACGATGCAACATTAATCAATAAAGCTTTGAATTACACCAGACCAAACCCAAAGTTGTCAGAATCTAAAAACAAAAACATATCAAAAAACTTAAAGACTAAATCGGTAGTGCGAATAGAAAAAGACGATAAAGTGGAATTTGTTGAATTACAGAAAGAAGGTGACGTAGTAGCATATTATACTAAAACAGGAAATCGCGATCAAACTATCGATCATGAAAAGAAGTTAAATGATAACACAATTAGTTGCTGTTGGTTTAAACGAGAACAAATAATTTCAATTCTTAAATCAAAAAGTACAAGCTTGCAAAGATTTCTAAAAATACCTCATGATTGTTTACCTGATGAATGTAGATGTTGCTGTAAACCACCGCAAACTTTATCACCTTTAATAAATATAACTTTACCAGCCAGAAGCGTGGGTAACTATGCAAAAGCGAAAAAACCTATGCAAGCAATCTTTTATCCTCCGGAAAAAGCAGTGAGATCAGTTACTGACTTGCCCCCTCCACAAACAACAGGAAGACCTGTTAGTGACTTGCCTGCATTTAAACCACAAGCGAAAAGAGTAACATCGTCTACCAGAACTTTGCCTAAAACAGCTTCAACTGTAAAAAATATTGCCCCTTCAGATCCGACTGCACAAAAAGTTAGTAAACTACCTCCACAGAATGAAAAAATACGTTACTTCAAAGTCCCACCCGTCGACAGTACTCAAGAGCTTGCAGTGGACTCATTGATCACGTCTATATTAGACAGGTTCAAAGATGTACGTTTAACAATCAATGAAGACGGTAAAGTAGCGGCAGCTTTAAATGCCCCAGTTAATACATTAACTACTTCCGAGTTGAAAGTTCTCGCCAATATTTTGTCTCACGCGCAGGCGCAAATCAAAGAACTTGGACTTCGTCCTGGAGCATTATTAAATGCTAAAGATATAGGCACCACAGCAAAATCTGTTATTTCATCACAAGATATACCCCTTAAGCTAGTGGAAACCGAGCGTCCCATTGATGCCCAGGCAATAAATTCTTCTACCCAAACTATTAAACAAAATTTTTCCATTGATAAAAGTAATATTAAATCAAATTTTCAAGTTAAATATTCAAATGTAATTCACCGTAACAGTTACCCTATTCCAGACGGTAACTTACTTAAAAGTTTTTCCCATATGTCTCAAAATAATAGTAGTTCTCTAATGCAGTCCTACACGTCTTTTATCCGCGCTCAAAACCAATCTAGTATAATAAATGAAAATAATCCTCCAAATGACTTTATTCCGAAAATTGCAAATGTATTCTCATTAAAAGATGCTGAAAATAATACATCACTGAGTGAAACAGTAAAAATGTCTGCTTTGAATGCATGGTCTGAAACTCAACATTCTGAAAGTGCTATTAAAAGGAAGACAGACAACATTGAATCACATCATCAAAGCAAAATAAGAGTTGTTGATCCGGCTAAACTTGGTTTGACCAGTACGATTGAAGACACTTCAACAAACATGAATTTGATAGGTACGCAGCTGCATCCATATTCTACTCAACCAACGTTTTTACCAAGTGGAGTTAACTTGTTACCTTCATCTGGGGTTATGGGGAGTGGGATTGTTCCATCTTTTCCTAAACTTAATGCGGAATTAATTAGAACCACTTCAACTGTCACAAGTAATTCAAATAACTTTATCGTAGTAAACTCTCTGGGATCCAACAGATCCGGCGATAATGATTTTATATCGCCGACGAATACTAATAATTTACAATTGGTAACTCCTTTGAACTTAAATTCTATAGCTCAAAATATTTCAATGGACCATGTTACTAAGTCTAGTAATGTATTCACCATTAGTAACTTAGATAAGACAACTGTAGCCGAGC
Source organism: Scrobipalpa atriplicella (assembly GCA_029255725.1). NCBI lineage: Eukaryota > Metazoa > Arthropoda > Insecta > Lepidoptera > Gelechiidae > Scrobipalpa > Scrobipalpa atriplicella. The sequence continues at coordinate 38,093 of JARACY010002044.1, forward strand.
CTCGATTGCTAAATGCAAATCCAGTAGCTGATCCTAAAAAAATGCCATCAAATTGTCCACCTTTGTTGGTACCCATTTCCTCAAACAACCTACAAAATAAGTTTGTTTTTTATTCATAATCAATTTATCTCGTTTTAATTTTTATTGTAAACCACTCATCTGGTCAAATGTTGCTATCTACTCCTAAACAAATTGTGTGCATAAATAATAGGTTATAGAAATTGAAATTGTAAATTTTCTTGATTAGAATTTTGATTCATGTTGTTCTGCGATTGGAACAAGACAGATTATGTTTAATAGATTATGTTATAATAATCTTTGTTCTTTGATTGAATTGTTAAAGTGCGCAGTAAAGTAAGTAATTACCAATCGCTAAATACATATGTATTTACTTAAGTAGGTAGGTACTAATTTTCTGAATAAACAGGTTGTTTGTTTTTCTATTAACCATAAAATAATCCTAATACCTATGAAAACGTATTCGTAGTATGTAGGTAGGTAGAAGTATTTTTATTTTCTTAAATTATTTATATCCTTTACCTAGGTATAGTATATGGGCCTACTCTAAGGGCGTTTGCGCACTGCTTCGAATCCGAATCCAACCAAGTGGCCTCGAAAGTAGTACATGTATGACAGTTTTTGCACTCATCCGAATCCGTTTTATATGGAATTTTCTCGGACAGGATTCGGAGCAGTGCGCAAACGCCCTAAGTGTTTTTTTAGTTGTAAGGTATTTGGTTATTATAATAATTGATAAAAATGTTATTTAGCGAACTGAAAGTATTAATTTCAATAAATACTTAGGTATTGTATCTAATTAATCGTTATTATTAAATTATATACCTACCTATCAGTTTTAAGTAGGTACCTACCTACTTCCAAAATATGAATATATTTTAGTTTTGAAATTAACTACCTATGCTTTTAGCAGCTTTTATTTATGCCTAATTTGTGAAACCAATACAACCCTATATTCCTTCCTTCAGCATTAAATTATGGTCTTATTAAAGTGTACAATAAAAATCTAGAAATAGCAAGACCTAAACACTAAAACAAAATATTTACAGTGTGATGCATGGGTGTAGCGTTGCCAGGTCCTCATACCGAAAAGCCGGACAGAGCTGTGAGCTTGGCCTAACATTTGGGTCAAAAAGCCGGACATCCTGCATTTTCAACAATTTTAAATATTCGTGTAAAAAATCAATTTTTTTTTTGGCCTAACATTTTGGTAAAAAAGCCGGACACCTTGCATTTTCGGGGATTTTTTGGTGTTAATGTAGAAAATTAATGAAAACCAAGCTTTTTTGATAATTTACAATAAAACGAATGCCAAATTAGTCTAAAAGTACTTTATTATTAATCAGTCTCAATAATTCTTTCCTTAATTCAAATTAAATTCCTTAATTCGAATCGCGAATTCGGTCTCGATGCGCGCGAATTTTGAAATCTAAAAAGCCTAACAAAAGCCGGACAGGCCGGACGACGCTTATTTTGGCCGGACAGGCAATCAAAAAGCCTGACTATGTCCGGCTAAAGCCGGACGCCTGGCAACGCTACATGGGTGTGATGTGTTGTGTGATTGTGATGTGATGTTCGAAACTGAGCCCAATACAATAACTGGCCGGAATCACTGAACTACTTACTATTATACTAGCGTATAATATATGGAACAGCCATCACGTATATAGGACATGTACCCAATATTCAATAAAGCGTCCCCACGAATTTCGTCCGTATTTAATTTTAATGCGTTTATATTGAGGTAATTACTAATGAAAACTTATTTTTTTTTATATAATAAATACCCAGTTCGGCATGTTTCTAACTTTTTAACTCTTTTTTATTAAAAAATCGAGTCAGACCACTAGTATGAATATGAGTGCATGCACACATTGAATGGGACGTAAAGTGCTTGGATGATGTCTGCTCCATAAATTAGCTCAGCTCAGTGGCCGGCATACAATCGTGTCGTAGTCGTGTCGTCAAGAATAAATACAAGATAACGTCGTCGCCGGTTGATGACGCGTACAGAACCCAGACAGCCGTATGTACGGCGGGCGCGGCGGCAGCGTACGTAGAAGAATAGAATACACCATCGTCCGATGATTATGTTTATGACGAATGACGTAAGGAAAACGACGAATTAGATTAAATTAAATTATTTATTTTATTAAAGCTTATTTTATACCTAAGATTGTTGATGTTTAGCTGGGTAAGATAAGATTTCTAAGTAGGTATAGATAGCTCTTTCTGAATAGATGATTTACCTATCCAAATAAAGGTAAAAATTAAATATTATTTTTGCTTGCCGACCTCCTCGGTCCACTTCTGGGACGTACTATATTATAGTTACAAACGAATTATGTTTGAATTATCTACCTTTTCTTTTATTTAAAATGCCTACACGATAATATCCTTGAAGCAAACGAAATCTCTATGTGACGAAAGACGAAATCGTTTGCTTGCCCCGTAACCCCACCATTTCCCCAAACGTCACGCTCAAACGTGCAAAAGAGAATACTAGCTTTATCTCTTTCACACTCGTAGAATGCCAGGGGAACGTTGGTTCCCGCGCCACGCAGCCGGCACGAAATCGCCATTTTGTTGTCAAACGTCAACGAGTGAACACTGAGAGGAATTTCGTTTTAGAAATGGTTTTTGTCGGTGTTGTTTTCAACGGATTGTTGATATTACGGTGTGATAACTAAATTGTGATGTGCTAGTGATAAATAGTGAAATAGTAGCGGAAAAAAAAGGTAAATAATATCGATCAATGTAAATTAAGATATTGCTTAGTAGGTACCTATGTTGATAAATTGTTAAATTAATCGTATTTCCTACTCCTTTTATGAAATTGTCTTTTCCGCTAATATTATAATTTACATTATTATAATCTACGACTAAATGAAAATTCGTCATACTGCCAATGCCGTCGCCGTGCGGTGGCCTGGCCACGCGTCCTTTCTCTACCACGGTTGGAATAATAATGACATAGATAGGTTATGTTTATGTATGATGCGCGGAAGGTGAGGGCCATTGTAACTTGGTTGGTATTTTATTTGTGTTTTTGATACAGAACAGAACGCTCCGCTCATACGTACGTTCGTCTTTGCAGATAATTTTATAATGATTTGGATTGGAATGCATGGTCTGTTAGTGTTGCCATATAAAACAGCGAGTTTAATAATGAGGGTTCCGCTTCCGCCCGTGGTATTTTTTTTTTATAATGTACGTACAGTCGTACAAGGATCTTTTGGCGCTAGAGTGACGTTGACAGGAGCTTTTTTTGGGCTTCGTTTAGCTTTTTCGAGTAGTAAGCTACAGGTTTTTCACATCCATCAGTTTGCGTCTGTTTCAAAACAGCTCCGACACCCTCTATAGAGCCTCTTTAGAGGGTTTCGGAGCCCAAAAAAAGCTCCTGTCAATGTCACCCAAGCGCCAAAAGATCCTTGTACGACTATACGTGCAGGTACCTTTATACGTCTGTGGCAGGTACGTGCATTCTTCCTTGATGCTTATTTGATAATGAAATGACTTTTGACGAATGCGTTTTCAGTGTTGCCATAAATGTTATTTATTAAGGGTATTTATTATTTCCACAAAACGTACAAACTGCCTTCAAGTTATTTAATAATGATTTGGAATCAATAAGTTTTAAGTATAGCCATGTAAAAAATATTTTTATTGTGGGTTCTGGATTATTTTAATTTTTCTTGCAAATGCGTTTTTTGTTTTGCATATTCTGAGTACCTTTATTATAATTTGCGAACTCTTTTAGACATTAGTGTTACCATAATGAATAGAAGCTGTTTATCAAGGGTTCCGCTGTATTCTTTTATATTTATTTTAATTAGCGTAACAGAATTTGCGCTAGTGACTTTATTTAGTGTTGCCATGTATAAAAGTTATTTATCGCGGGTTCTGTGTAGGTATTTTCTTTATTGTTTTCAAACAATAGGAATGCTTTTCCTTGCCATTAATTTTTTTACAATGATTTCGAATAATTTTTCTCCTTTTTTGCCTTTTGAGTATTGACTTTTCAGACATTTATCGGGGCTTTTTAGACATTTTCTGATTATTTTATTTATTTGCGAACGTACGTACGTCTACGTACGCACCCACATTTTTCTTCGGAGATATAATTTTATAATGACTTATGAATTTTTTAATGCGATTTTAGTATTGCCATAACAAAAGTAGAGATTTAATAAGGTTTCCGTGGTATTTTCTCTTAATTATTTATTTACTTAACGAAGCGTACCTACGTTCATCCTTAATGTTAATTTGACTTTGAATGAAATTAATGTTCTTTTTGTTACAATGTTTGCATGGGTGCCGTATTGATTTGGAATGCATCTGTGTTGCCATAAAAAAATAAGCGATTTATCGAGGGTTCCGTGGCGTATTTGCGAACGGATTTTTAATAAGTAAATCTTTGCAAATAGTTTAATCATTAACATTTCTACTATAATGGTATTAACCTTGAGCTTTCGACTTGGGGTTTTTGAGTAAAGTCCAAACGTTGTTTGTTGGTTTTTGGTTCATCCGTTGTGACGTTTTTTTATGTGATTTATTTGATTGGTTTATCCGTTGTGACGTTTCTTTTTTTTTTCTTTTTTTTTAATGATTTGGAAAGAGGGATGTATGTAACATATTGAAAGTAGCCTGACCTGGCCTGGCAGCGTATTGCCAAACTGTATACTGACCCAGACAGGCGTTGCTCTGAGCTCGATCGCAGGTTAGGTTAGTTGAAGAGCAAACTGTATACCTACCTAATACCTATTCAGACAGTGTCTGAATCAAAATACATTTTGCTTTGAAATACTAGTGCAAAATTCATACAAGTAGCAGACGTCTGGTGTAGTATTATAATTCGCCTTTTTGAAAAATAAATAAATATTTATTTTATATTTTTTTCTGAATCTTTACGTAATTTAAAAAAACTAATTTCATGGTTTTCGGTTTTAGATCAGCCATTATTTTTATTTTATTATTTAAGTAACTGTTCACGAGTGACGTCACAACGTAACATAAGATTTGGTTTCTTGTGTAGAATAAAAACTTTTTTTACTAAGTATGTCTTTTATAATAGCAGTGAAATAACAACGGTAGGTCACATTAATTTCACTGCTATTAATATCACTAGAGGGGATTAGAGTGTAGAAAGTTAAAGGGAACTGACCGATTAGAAATAAATACGCGCATCATTTAGGTACTTCGCCAAGAGAGTTCGGCAACACAAGAAAAATCAGGGGTTACCAGTTGAAATAATTTAATTCCTTTGTCTAGACATTTTGGTAAGGTATAGCACTATACTATATAGCCCATTGTTTTTATGCAGCAAGATGACGGAGCTAGACAAGTTCAAGCGGCGGCTGGTGCGGTCGGTGTCACGACTGCTGAAGCAGGATCCTGTTCAGCAGGAGATCGCCTGGGAGCAGATGCGCAAAGAAACCGGCTGCGATTGCAAGCTGCTATGGTTAGTACAGTCAGTCAGTCAACAAACAGACCTTTCAAACCATCTGACTGATAATTACGACCCGACCAATCGAAACCATCCGATCAATCCAAGCTATCCGACCAATCACAATCATTCGACCAGTCACAATCATCCGACCATAACAGCTTGCAGTCGCAGCCGATCTCCTTGCGTATCTGCTCCCAGGCGATCTCCTGGTGAACAGAATCCTGCTTTAGCAGTCGCGACACCGACCGCCACAAAATCCACTTGAACTTGTCTAGCTCCGTCATTTTGCTTTAAGACTGTATGATGGAGCGGTTGGTCAGTTTCTATAAGTCGGATGGCTATAATTGGTGGGATTATTGTAATTGGTCGGATAGTTGTGACTGGTGGATGATCGTGATTGGTTAGATCAGGAGGTCGTGATTGGTCGGATGATTGTGACTGGTCGAATGATTGTGATTGGTCGGATAGCTTGGATTGATCGGATGGTTTCGATTGGTCGGGTCGTAATTATCAGTCAGATGGTTTGAAAGGTCTGTTTGTTGACTGACTGACTGTACTAACCATAGCAGCTTGCAATCGCAGCCGGTTTCTTTGCGCATCTGCTCCCAGGCGATCTCCTGCTGAACAGGATCCTGCTTCAGCAGTCGTGACACCGACCGCACCAGCCGCCGCTTGAACTTGTCTAGCTCCGTCATCTTGCTGCATAAAAACAATGGGCTATATAGTATAGTGCTATACCTTACCAAAATGTCTAGACAAAGGAATTAAATTATTTCAACTGGTAACCCCTGATTTTTCTTGTGTTGCCGAACTCTCTTGGCGAAGTACCTAAATGATGCGCGTATTTATTTCTAATCGGTCAGTTCCCTTTAACTTTCTACACTCTAATCCCCTCTAGTGATATTAATAGCAGTGAAATTAATGTGACCTACCGTTGTTATTTCACTGCTATTATAAAAGACATAGTAAAAAAAGTTTTTATTCTACACAAGAAACCAAATCTTATGTTACGTTGTGACGTCACTCGTGAACAGTTACTTAAATAATAAAATAAAAATAATGGCTGATCTAAAACCGAAAACCATGAAATTAGTTTTTTTAAATTACGTAAAGATTCAGAAAAAAATATAAAATAAATATTTATTTATTTTTCAAAAAGGCGAATTATAATACTACACCAGACGTCTGCTACTTGTATGAATTTTGCACTAGTATTTCAAAGCAAAATGTATTTTGATTCAGACACTGTCTGAATAGGTATTAGGTAGGTATACAGTTTGCTCTTCAACTAACCTAACCTGCGATCGAGCTCAGAGCAACGCCTGTCTGGGTCAGTATACAGTTTGGCAATACGCTGCCAGGCCAGGTCAGGCTACTTTCAATATGTTACATCCCTCTTTCCAAATCATTAAAAAAAAAGAAAAAAAAAAGAAACGTCACAACGGATAAACCAATCAAATAAATCACATAAAAAAACGTCACAACGGATGAACCAAAAACCAACAAACAACGTTTGGACTTTACTCAAAAACCCCAAGTCGAAAGCTCAAGGTTAATACCATTATAGTAGAAATGTTAATGATTAAACTATTTGCAAAGATTTACTTATTAAAAATCCGTTCGCAAATACGCCACGGAACCCTCGATAAATCGCTTATTTTTTTATGGCAACACAGATGCATTCCAAATCAATACGGCACCCATGCAAACATTGTAACAAAAAGAACATTAATTTCATTCAAAGTCAAATTAACATTAAGGATGAACGTAGGTACGCTTCGTTAAGTAAATAAATAATTAAGAGAAAATACCACGGAAACCTTATTAAATCTCTACTTTTGTTATGGCAATACTAAAATCGCATTAAAAAATTCATAAGTCATTATAAAATTATATCTCCGAAGAAAAATGTGGGTGCGTAGACGTACGTACGTTCGCAAATAAATAAAATAATCAGAAAATGTCTAAAAAGCCCCGATAAATGTCTGAAAAGTCAATACTCAAAAGGCAAAAAAGGAGAAAAATTATTCGAAATCATTGTAAAAAAATTAATGGCAAGGAAAAGCATTCCTATTGTTTGAAAACAAAAAAGAAAATACCTACACAGAACCCGCGATAAATAACTTTTATACATGGCAACACTAAATAAAGTCACTAGCGCAAATTCTGTTACGCTAATTAAAATAAATATAAAAGAATACAGCGGAACCCTTGATAAACATCTTCTATTCATTATGGTAACACTAATGTCTAAAAGAGTTCGCAAATTATAATAAAGGTACTCAGAATATGCAAAACAAAAAACGCATTTGCAAGAAAAATTAAAATAATCCAGAACCCACAATAAAAATATTTTTTACATGGCTATACTTAAAACTTATTGATTCCAAATCATTATTAAATAACTTGAAGGCAGTTTGTACGTTTTGTGGAAATAATAAATACCCTTAATAAATAACATTTATGGCAACACTGAAAACGCATTCGTCAAAAGTCATTTCATTATCAAATAAGCATCAAGGAAGAATGCACGTACCTGCCACAGACGTATAAAGGTACCTGCACGTATAGTCGTACAAGGATCTTTTGGCGCTTGGGTGACATTGACAGGAGCTTTTTTTGGGCTCCGAAACCCTCTAAAGAGGCTCTATAGAGGGTGTCGGAGCTGTTTTGAAACAGACGCAAACTGATGGATGTGAAAAACCTGTAGCTTACTACTCGAAAAAGCTAAACGAAGCCCAAAAAAAGCTCCTGTCAACGTCACTCTAGCGCCAAAAGATCCTTGTACGACTGTACGTACATTATAAAAAAAAATACCACGGGCGGAAGCGGAACCCTCATTATTAAACTCGCTGTTTTATATGGCAACACTAACAGACCATGCATTCCAATCCAAATCATTATAAAATTATCTGCAAAGACGAACGTACGTATGAGCGGAGCGTTCTGTTCTGTATCAAAAACACAAATAAAATACCAACCAAGTTACAATGGCCCTCACCTTCCGCGCATCATACATAAACATAACCTATCTATGTCATTATTATTCCAACCGTGGTAGAGAAAGGACGCGTGGCCAGGCCACCGCACGGCGACGGCATTGGCAGTATGACGAATTTTCATTTAGTCGTAGATTATAATAATGTAAATTATAATATTAGCGGAAAAGACAATTTCATAAAAGGAGTAGGAAATACGATTAATTTAACAATTTATCAACATAGGTACCTACTAAGCAATATCTTAATTTACATTGATCGATATTATTTACCTTTTTTTTCCGCTACTATTTCACTATTTATCACTAGCACATCACAATTTAGTTATCACACCGTAATATCAACAATCCGTTGAAAACAACACCGGCAAAAACCATTTCTAAAACGAAATTCCTCTCAGTGTTCACTCGTTGACGTTTGACAACAAAATGGCGATTTCGTTTCGTGCCGGCTGCGTGGCGCGGGAACCAACGTTCCCCTGGCATTCTACGAGTGTGAAAGAGATAAAGCTAGTATTCTCTTTTGCACGTTTCAGCGTGACGTTTGGGGAAATGGTGGGGTTTATAACGGGGCAAGCAAGCAAACGATTTCGTCACATATAGAGATTTCGTTTGCTTCAAGGATATCGTGTAGGCATTTTAAATAAAAGAAAAGGTAGATAATTCAAACATAATTCATTTGTAACTATAATATAGTACGTCCCCGAAGTGGACCGAGGAGGTCGGCAAGCAAAAATAATATTTAATTTTTACCTTTATTTGGATAGGTAAATCATCTATTCAAAAAGAGCTACCTATACCTACTTAGAAATCTTATCTTACCCAGGTAAACATCAACAATCTTAGGTATAAAATAAGCTTTAATAAAATAAATAATTTAATTTAATTTAATTCGTCTTTTTCCTTACGTCATTCATCATAACAATCATCGGACGATGGTGTTTCTTCTACGTACGCTGCCGCCGCGCCGTACATACGGCTGTCTGGGTTCTGTACGCGTCATCAACCGGCGACGACGTTATCTTGTATTTATTCTTGACGACACGACTACGACACGATTGTATGCCGGCCACTGAGCTGAGCTAATGCATGGAGCAGACATCATCCAAGCACTTTACGTCCCATTCAATGTGTGCATGCACTCATATTCATACTAGTGGTCTGACTCGATTTTTTAATAAAAAAGAGTTAAAAAGTTAGAAACATGCCGAACTGGGTATTTATTAATATAAAAAGAATAAATTTTTTACTAGTAATTACCTCAATATAAACGCATT
>JARACY010002045.1:0-47831 GCA_029255725.1 Scrobipalpa atriplicella
ACGTGCTACATTACAATCTCACTTTGTTTTTGGTCGTTAGGACACGTGAAACACACTGTGTCCTGTAAGTGCAATTTAAAACATAATTCATATTATAAATGCAATTTATAAAAACAAACTGTGTGTCATGTAGACCTAATCGACATGGCACTTATGAATGTAGAGAAAATTAAGTTGTTATAAATTTATATTGTTAAAAACTTGTGTAAACCCTCTACGTTGCTTTTCCAAACCATTCATGGAAACCGCATACTAAGTGAGTAGCTTTTACAACTAGTTTACCGTGTTTTTTCTAGGCACGCATGTGAACAAATTATTAGTTAACTAGTAGCTGAACTGAATAGGTAACTTTAAATAAGTCCGCTGTAAATGTCAATGGCGCCTGGAGCCGCATGCGCACGCACTAGTCGATGTGTACGCTATTTAATGCGAAATAACTATAATTTGGGCGACGCCGGCGTTTGGCGTTTTTGGAGCGGCCGAGCGGCCGACCAGCGCAGCAGCCGCCGCGGCCGCGGTGGGAAACGCGACGGAAGCCTGTCACAGGCGCAATTACAGTACCGAGAATCGGCATTAGTTCGTCGAGTTGAACTATTTATGTAAAATAAGAGCAACCGAGAGCGGCCGGCCGGAGCAACCTCTCGTACGGGGAAACGGCGATTGCACGCATCGCTCATTAAGCACTTTAGAGCAATTTGAGCTGGAGAAAAAGTCGGACGAGCCGCAGCATCGCGTGGTCAATTAAAATGTTGCCGCACGGCTGCCGAGTGCGGGGAGTGCCACTCCGGGTAACCAACGGTATTTTTCGCGTACAACAGCGAAATAACACAGTCCACTTGGTTTGAATTGCTCGTATCCTCTGTAACCTACCTAAGTAGAGAGCGGGAGCTAGTCAAAGGCTCCTGGCGACATGCTAGGCTGACGGGTGTCGTGTTCACATCGGCAGCTGTTTCACTTGGGTCGATCAACTCGAACTACTCTACCATTTGCGGTATTTACTGATGGTAATTGGACTTAAGTAGTCTGAACTTTGAAAATCAAAGAAACGTATTTCTGCAAAATAATTTACAGACAGTGGAATTGCACGTTTAATATGACATTTTGTTTAGTTAAAAGAGAAAAATTCGCTGAAGGCGAAACTACTAATCTTTCGGAACGGTCTTGTGACATTTTACTCCTATGCAAATGTCTATACGTAGATCAATATCATTGGAATATTAAATTATGTATGTAGAGCTGGAGGCTATGTTCTATTGGTGGTATTGTCTCTCGTCATCCAGGTAGCAGCGGCATTATAACAAAATACGGCTTGGTCCATTACACCTGAGCCGCGGCGTGACTTGCAACTTGTAACTCGCGACTTGGAACCCTGCGCCGGCGCAAGCCTATCTGATTTAGTGTTGCCTTCTTTGTAAATAGAAATGAGCTCTTTTTGAAAGATAATACATGTATGATCTCAAATTGTCATACTTATCCTATTTATAGGGTAACCCTATGTATATGGTAAGTAAGTATGATATGATGGTGACAAAATTATCCAAATTTTTTATTTCTACGGAGCTATAGATGTAAATAAATAAAAATAAATGTTCCAATTGGATAAAAGATATTAAAAATACAGTGCGTCCAATTCTTAGTATAGTCATGTTATACAAAGTTCGTGAATAGCGTTAAATACTTATCGTTTGTCAAACAAATGGGAACTAAAATGTTAAATAACATTTTGTATCCAAACCGTAACAATCATTTACTATGGGATGATTTTGTTATGATTAGGACCCTAGTTTTTTAAATGTTTTATGATTGGCTAAAGTGCTTTAGTTTCATTATCAAAATAGGTGTTATGAGATTATTTTCATCAATCATCGATCAATCTTCCTCCGATCCGTTACGGACTAAATTCATGCTGAAAAATTCCTGAATTGGCAACACTGCAAGCCTGCTTGGCCACCCGGTCCCTCCATGCACCCACGCACTATCACTCCACAGAACAGAAACACGTTTCGAAACACTTCCTAAGACGCATTGTACTTACTATTCACTTGTACAATATGTTTCTATTGTAAGTATCGGAACCAGGTCGATAAACTGTCATTATGCAATAAAGAGTGAGGAATTATATTATAGTAAATAGCTGCAGTTACTTCGTAACAAATTAGACTACGAGATAAAGAAATAAATCATCTGGTTTGAAGAGTGAATATGAATATGAAGCAGAATATAGAGCACATAGATTGAAGTAACAAAGCGCTGGGTAATTGAAGCGGTCGGCTCGCGGACGGCGGACATCAATCACCGCGGACGTACAACGAAAACACTGTTAGTTTTGCCGCCGAATTATTAATTACATTCCCACAAAAAACACTCACACGACGCCGAAACGCATAAATTTCTTTCCTTTTTCACCACACAAAGGAGCCGTGGCCCACAATATAACGCTAAACAGATTAGGCCGCCGCGCCCCGCCGCCGCCCGCTACGCCCGTCGCGGCATAATTTTTGGCGCCAGTAGTCCTGCCTCTAGATTAAACTAATATGAAAAGGAAATTGGGTAGAAAATGGACGAAGGCTCTATGTGTCATTAAGAATTGGTTACGCTCCTCGAAAGCGCCGGCCCGACCTTCATTTTGTTTGAACTTCCCTTAATTGAATTAGCATTTCGGTGGTTTTTTACGAACTGCTAGTAATGTTCGGAACTAACGTTAATAGGCAATTTCTAGATAATAACAATAACGTTTATGTGATGGTTATTGCTTTATAAATAAATTACCTGTCCGTTCGTGTCTTTAGGGTGTTTGATAAAATATGTATGACAACAGTTTGAGGAGCCTATCCGTTTCTTATAACAAGACATAAAAGATAAGAGTTTTGACATTTCCTAATGGAAATCAATCACAATTCACCTATTAAATAATTGAATATTATATCGAAGTTATAATATTTTCAAGTCAATTATTGACAGGTTTTTCCAAAGAAAGAATTGATATTATGTAATTCTTACATTTAAATAATATATTTTTATAACGATATAATTTATTGTACCGTTTTCATAATCCTTTCTCTAAAAACTAAACTCCTGAAATAACTAGTCGTTCAAAGTGCTTAATATCCGTCATTACCAGCTGTAATATTAATGATCAAATCATTTGGACGGACGATGTATTATTCAGGGTGAACGAAGCGACAACCAACTTCTATTCGAATTGGTATTCAGAGGGTAGTTGGAAGAAATATAGAGGGATTCTATGGGGAATCTACACATAATGTTTTCTCGCACGGCCGGAAGTATTTTCTAGGAAGGTCCACTCACAAGTGACTCGAATCTGTGAGGGAGGTCGACATGAATAGTAATCGAGGTTCGATATAGGGATGAATTACTTTTATTGTTTTTGTTTATTCTTGGCGAAGAATGTATCTTTGCACTGATACAATGTATCTTTAATGTGGAGTTTTTTTTAATATATATCTACAGGGCATCTCTATTCTAATCTCGATACTTTAAAAGCCAGTCTTAAAAAAATCTAAATCCAAAATAATCTCTTTCAATTAAGTACCCATTGAAACAGATTTCTGTCCATGAAAAATATGTTTTAAGGTACGTTCGGTATCTCGAGTTCCGATCTCTGGTTTAATGAGGAAATTAATTGGATTGCGAATGGCGGTCTGTAATTGCAGGAACAGGTTTCTAGTACGTTGTCCATTACACCCGTTATTCATTATTATTTTAAGAATTAAATGTACCTACAATTCAATTCAAAATTAAAGCAACAGGCGAGCTTATCTATAAGAGATCTGTTCTAGCCAAGCTAATGGAGATTTCACAGTACCTACCCGGGAAGTGAAGTAACTATACCTTCATTCTATTCAGTATTAATAAAGGTACCTTAACAAAATACCCGTATGTATAAGAATAGAGGCTCCATTGATAAATAGCGGAGCTCCTCTGAGAACCTTCGTCCAGAAACCTGTTCCTGCAATTACAGACCGCCATTCGCAATCCAATTAATTTCCTCATTAAACCAGAGATCGGAACTCGAGATACCGAACGTACCTTAAAACATATTTTTCATGGACAGAAATCTGTTTCAATGGGTACTTAATTGAAAGAGATTATTTTGGATTTAGATTTTTTTAAGACTGGCTTTTAAAGTATCGAGATTAGAATAGAGATGCCCTGTAGATATATATTAAAAAAACTCCACATTAAAGATACATTGTATCAGTGCAAAGATACATTCTTCGCCAAGAATAAACAAAAACAATAAAAGTAATTCATCCCTATATCGAACCTCGATTACTATTCATGTCGACCTCCCTCACAGATTCGAGTCACTTGTGAGTGGACCTTCCTAGAAAATACTTCCGGCCGTGCGAGAAAACATTATGTGTAGATTCCCCATAGAATCCCTCTATATTTCTTCCAACTACCCTCTGAATACCAATTCGAATAGAAGTTGGTTGTCGCTTCGTTCACCCTGAATAATACATCGTCCGTCCAAATGATTTGATCATTAATATTACAGCTGGTAATGACGGATATTAAGCACTTTGAACGACTAGTTATTTCAGGAGTTTAGTTTTTAGAGAAAGGATTATGAAAACGGTACAATAAATTATATCGTTATAAAAATATATTATTTAAATGTAAGAATTACATAATATCAATTCTTTCTTTGGAAAAACCTGTCAATAATTGACTTGAAAATATTATAACTTCGATATAATATTCAATTATTTAATAGGTGAATTGTGATTGATTTCCATTAGGAAATGTCAAAACTCTTATCTTTTATGTCTTGTTATAAGAAACGGATAGGCTCCTCAAACTGTTGTCATACATATTTTATCAAACACCCTAAAGACACGAACGGACAGGTAATTTATTTATAAAGCAATAACCATCACATAAACGTTATTGTTATTATCTAGAAATTGCCTATTAACGTTAGTTCCGAACATTACTAGCAGTTCGTAAAAACCACCGAAATGCTAATTCAATTAAGGGAAGTTCAAACAAAATGAAGGTCGGGCCGGCGCTTTCGAGGAGCGTAACCAATTCTTAATGACACATAGAGCCTTCGTCCATTTTCTACCCAATTTCCTTTTCATATTAGTTTAATCTAGAGGCAGGACTACTGGCGCCAAAAATTATGCCGCGACGGGCGTAGCGGGCGGCGGCGGGCGCGGCGGCCTAATCTGTTTAGCGTTATATTGTGGGCCACGGCTCCTTTGTGTGGTGAAAAAGGAAGAAATTTATGCGTTTCGGCGTCGTGTGAGTGTTTTTTGTGGGAATGTAATTAATAATTCGGCGGCAAAACTAACAGTGTTTTCGTTGTACGTCCGCGGTGATTGATGTCCGCCGTCCGCGAGCCGACCGCTTCAATTACCCAGCGCTTTGTTACTTCAATCTATGTGCTCTATATTCTGCTTCATATTCATATTCACTCTTCAAACCAGATGATTTATTTCTTTATCTCGTAGTCTAATTTGTTACGAAGTAACTGCAGCTATTTACTATAATATAATTCCTCACTCTTTATTGCATAATGACAGTTTATCGACTGGTTCCGATACTTACAATAGAAACATATTGTACAAGTGAATAGTAAGTACAATGCGTCTTAGGAAGTGTTTCGAAACGTGTTTCTGTTCTGTGGAGTGATAGTGCGTGGGTGCATGGAGGGACCGGGTGGCCAAGCAGGCTTGCAGTGTTGCCAATTCAGGAATTTTCAGCATGAATTTAGTCCGTAACGGATCGGAGGAAGATTGATCGATGATTGATGAAAATAATCTCATAACACCTATTTTGATAATGAAACTAAAGCACTTTAGCCAATCATAAAACATTTAAAAAACTAGGGTCCTAATCATAACAAAATCATCCCATAGTAAATGATTGTTACGGTTTGGATACAAAATGTTATTTAACATTTTAGTTCCCATTTGTTTGACAAACGATAAGTATTTAACGCTATTCACGAACTTTGTATAACATGACTATACTAAGAATTGGACGCACTGTATTTTTAATATCTTTTATCCAATTGGAACATTTATTTTTATTTATTTACATCTATAGCTCCGTAGAAATAAAAAATTTGGATAATTTTGTCACCATCATATCATACTTACTTACCATATACATAGGGTTACCCTATAAATAGGATAAGTATGACAATTTGAGATCATACATGTATTATCTTTCAAAAAGAGCTCATTTCTATTTACAAAGAAGGCAACACTAAATCAGATAGGCTTGCGCCGGCGCAGGTTCCAAGTCGCGAGTTACAAGTTGCAAGTCACGCCGCGGCTCAGGTGTAATGGACCAAGCCGTATTTTGTTATAATGCCGCTGCTACCTGGATGACGAGAGACAATACCACCAATAGAACATAGCCTCCAGCTCTACATACATAATTTAATATTCCAATGATATTGATCTACGTATAGACATTTGCATAGGAGTAAAATGTCACAAGACCGTTCCGAAAGATTAGTAGTTTCGCCTTCAGCGAATTTTTCTCTTTTAACTAAACAAAATGTCATATTAAACGTGCAATTCCACTGTCTGTAAATTATTTTGCAGAAATACGTTTCTTTGATTTTCAAAGTTCAGACTACTTAAGTCCAATTACCATCAGTAAATACCGCAAATGGTAGAGTAGTTCGAGTTGATCGACCCAAGTGAAACAGCTGCCGATGTGAACACGACACCCGTCAGCCTAGCATGTCGCCAGGAGCCTTTGACTAGCTCCCGCTCTCTACTTAGGTAGGTTACAGAGGATACGAGCAATTCAAACCAAGTGGACTGTGTTATTTCGCTGTTGTACGCGAAAATACCGTTGGTTACCCGGAGTGGCACTCCCCGCACTCGGCAGCCGTGCGGCAACATTTTAATTGACCACGCGATGCTGCGGCTCGTCCGACTTTTTCTCCAGCTCAAATTGCTCTAAAGTGCTTAATGAGCGATGCGTGCAATCGCCGTTTCCCCGTACGAGAGGTTGCTCCGGCCGGCCGCTCTCGGTTGCTCTTATTTTACATAAATAGTTCAACTCGACGAACTAATGCCGATTCTCGGTACTGTAATTGCGCCTGTGACAGGCTTCCGTCGCGTTTCCACCGCGGCCGCGGCGGCTGCTGCGCTGGTCGGCCGCTCGGCCGCTCCAAAACGCCAAACGCCGGCGTCGCCCAAATTATAGTTATTTCGCATTAAATAGCGTACACATCGACTAGTGCGTGCGCATGCGGCTCCAGGCGCCATTGACATTTACAGCGGACTTATTTAAAGTTACCTATTCAGTTCAGCTACTAGTTAACTAATAATTTGTTCACATGCGTGCCTAGAAAAAACACGGTAAACTAGTTGTAAAAGCTACTCACTTAGTATGCGGTTTCCATGAATGGTTTGGAAAAGCAACGTAGAGGGTTTACACAAGTTTTTAACAATATAAATTATAACAACTTAATTTTCTCTACATTCATAAGTGCCATGTCGATTAGGTCTACATGACACACAGTTTGTTTTTATAAATTGCATTTATAATATGAATTATGTTTTAAATTGCACTTACAGGACACAGTGTGTTTCACGTGTCCTAACGACCAAAACAAAGTGAGATTGTAATGTAGCACGTAGGCTCACGCGCGCTTGCTTTCACAATATTTATGGCTTGTACTATAGGTACATACTGAACTGCAAAATATGGATATAATTGCTATGATTATATGACAGCTGGCAACTGCCCCATAATTAAAGCTTATTGATAATTAGAGTATATTTTTTCGCATGATTGTCGCAGTTTTTCTGATACGGATGACTAGAGCGTAGTTAAGATATTAAATTAATTGAAGGCAAAAAGTGGGGGTTTCATGAGAGGCGATAATTGATTGGCAGCTTAATGTGTCGGCTGATGGCTGCATGGTGTTTCTATGGTGCCTATTTTTAATGAAAGCTCATATGTACAAAATTAAATTTACACAGGCCTAAACTAAATAGGTATTCTGAATTCGCTGAATATACTAAAATCGAATTGTTGACGGCACATTAGGGAAACCGTCAAATATTTTGTATCCAGTAAATAGGTGACTTTATATTAACGTGTAAATTTTTTTTCGCACTTCGCACAATAGGATAGTAATATTTTTCAATAAATTATAGAGCAAACATTTAGTTTCAGTTTAAAACATTAATTTCACAACACAACATCGTTATTGATTATTGATTTGTCCAATATTTTTGTTAAATGTTGAAATCAGCAAATACCTAGGGTTTGTCATAAGCCGTGTTTTTGAAATTGATTTTATAGTTCTCAGAAAAAAAAACACATTATAATAGACATAAAATAGCAAATATCAGCATTTTATTAAACCTAGATAAATCATATCACTTTAGGCAACTTCTGATTTATAAGTAATTTTTATTGTGAGAACGTTTGCCTACTGACCGGTCCACGCTGCAGGCAATCAACCTGTTCACGAAACAGTATATTAATTAATACTGGGTACAAAATAGCATATTAGAATATTTATATTTAGACGTCCCAAATTGGGATGATTCTCCATACGAAAGGTTTTAATCTGACGATTTTGAATAAGTAGCTGGAAGTCGTATTTACAACGTAAACAATATATTATACTTACAGGGAGATAATTTTAGGATGTGAATCTACCCATGAACCTGAACAACTTTCCTCAAGGAACATAGGTCAAAAATGAGTAAAGAACTGGCCCTCTCATACAAATGGTGTCAGGTCAGCCGCTCGAGGCATTTTGTATGGGAGGGCCATTTTTTTAATTTTTCGACCTATGTTCCTTTGGGAAAGTTTTTCAAGTTCATGGGTATTAAGTAGGTTCACACCCTAAAGTTTGGTCAGCTAATTTTGTTTACTCCCTGTATATGTAATTTGCCTACATTACATAAAATCACTTTATCCCTTACGGATAAGGCAGTCGTCAACGGCTTAACAGAAACTTTCAGGTTTATTAGGATTGTGTATTTCGTTCGGAGAAAATGTTTTGTATTGCTTTAATTGTTTTTGTTTATTCTTGGCGAAGAATGTATCTTTGCACTGATACAATGTATCTTTAATGTGGAGTTTTTTTAATATATATCTACAGGGCATCTCTATTCTAATCTCGATACTTTAAAAGCCAGTCTTAAAAAAATCTAAATCCAAAATAATCTCTTTCAATTAAGTACCCATTGAAACAGATTTCTGTCCATGAAAAATATGTTTTAAGGTACGTTCGGTATCTCGAGTTCCGATCTCTGGTTTAATGAGGAAATTAATTGGATTGCGAATGGCGGTCTGTAATTGCAGGAACAGGTTTCTGGACGAAGGTTCTCAGAGGAGCTCCGCTATTTATCAATGGAGCCTCTATTCTTATACATACGGGTATTTTGTTAAGGTACCTTTATTAATACTGAATAGAATGAAGGTATAGTTACTTCACTTCCCGGGTAGGTACTGTGAAATCTCCATTAGCTTGGCTAGAACAGATCTCTTATAGATAAGCTCGCCTGTTGCTTTAATTTTGAATTGAATTGTAGGTACATTTAATTCTTAAAATAATAATGAATAACGGGTGTAATGGACAACGTACTAGAAACTGATAGGGGTTGCTCAGTCAACGAAACTGAACAACTTTGATACTGTAAGTACCTACTATATGAAGAATAAATGTATTAATGTAATTTCACGTTTTATGGAATGTCCGATGTTTCAATTTTCCTGCTAAAAAGAAAATCGAGGAAGTTCACATCATATAACTTTGAACATGTTTTAGTAAGGTCTTGTATTAAAACAAGGAAAATGAATTCCGTTCAGCATTCCGCTAGATAGAAAATAAATTAATCGTGCCAGGATTTGCATGCATAAAGATTGCTGCGCCGGCGCCGGTGCCGGTGCGTCATACGTCATCTCGTCAATTCGTGATGATTGCTACTGATAACCGCGGACGATGCATAAAATCTCAATATTAGTCGACAGGTGAAAAATTGCATTATTAGGACCTGATAAGATCATTCAAGTGACAGGATATTTTAGTTTTATATTTTAAAAGGCCGAAGAGTAATTTAAAACTAGTATTTATTTGGATTTTCGTCGACTGTACAAGTACAACTTCACTATGGTTGCAAACTTCACTATGATTAATGCCTGTCCTTTTCCGTTGTGAAGTGCGCAACGAAAGAGATAATGTGTAGACAAAACGAAGTCTACAGTGCGCATCATAGGCCCCGTGTCAGTTTTACAGAAAGCCGCAAGTATTTTCATATTTTCCTTCCTCCACTTTCAGCGTAGTAAAAGTTTAAAAAAATAAACCAGTTCGATACCTACACCAACGTTCATAATACAGTCATACCTGCACTCACACTTAAAAGCCCGCCAAAAAGAAACAATACATACGAGTATTGCTCAATGTTTACTCATCCTTCATTCGAGCTCCATAAGTTCTCGAATAAAATGAATAATAATACACGATTTGATACACTAAAATAAAAGAAAGTCCAGCGGACCAATCGCGCACGTTCGGGAGAGCATGGGCGAGGTCCGCGGAGTACGTCAGGGATTTAAATGAATGTGGTGGAAAAAGGAACTAACGCCGCCAGCATGCCACCAACGCCATTCTTGACAGTCTCCCTGCATGCAGCGCCCCCATCCACATTCATTTGAAGCCTTGATGTGCCTGTATAGCGAAGGTCTGTGTCACCAAGACCGGTCCTGCAACGCGAAGGTAGCCGATAATTGCGCTCCCAACAGGTTCCGAGAGGCCCTCGTGAATTATTATAAAGAGATTTTTAAGAAAGCGAAATTGTATTTGCGAAATTGTTTCAACGGATAAAGAGGAGAAAGGATCCCTTGTTCGTTATAAGTACTGAAATTGAACTGAAATTCATGAAAATTTTAATTAGGTTTTTCTAAATAAAAAAAAAAATAAGCGTGTTATGTAAGTGGAAACTATATTGTTTCAATTAATATACCTTATCTACCTAGACCTACTTATTTATAACCCGATGACTGCCCAAAAATTTACCTTTATCTGCTCTACCCTCAAAAATATTGTGTCTAGTGGCTTAATTTACAAAATCATTTTCCAATAACTCTTATTTGCTTTAGTAGGTGCCTGTCCTAATATTTTAGCAGGTAGTAAGTACAACGTTCAACTAACTATAATACCTAAGTGCCACTCTAATAGCGCACAAGCCAATTGTCATAATCGAATTAGTCGCAGGCTGCTGCGTTGCACAATAACTAAGCTAGGAATGTAGCTATGAATTCAACAGACATTTGAAGCGCATGGCCTAGTTATTCGAAATAACACTCATTATTACAACAAGTCGTAAAATATTCCTCCCTCTGAGATCATCGATAAGTGTGAAGCTGACATTTGTAACGTCGTGCGGCGTGCTCGGTCTGACACTGCAGAGGTGAAACCACCAAGAGCATCATTCGATTTATTTACTGGTATTCTTATTTAAATATCTGTTGCACCTTCATTTTGCTGCGTTATGCTCTACTCTTCATCTTCTTCTTCTGTGTGGGTAAGCTGATTGATCGACCATTTGATCCCTATAGTGTAAAGGTTTTTAAACCGCTTAGCACGCAGGGTGAAGCTAAGCTAGACAAATGTCTTGTAGTTATAGACAAAACATAACAGCACACCTTATAATTATTAGCAACTTTTTATAGTTTCTTTTTAACTCCTAAGAATGAAGTACCTACCTCTTCAAAATTCACAGTCTTCTGTTGCCCCTAAACATTACGGCAGTTGGTACGACAAAACGACGTCCACCAAGCTTTTTTATGCCGAAACATTTGAACATCAAAGGAGATAAATCTACATAGGTACCCCAGAGTGTTTCATTTCCGGGACAAGTCGCTTTGTCGTCGAATGGAATACTTTCCCGGGCAAATAGGGACATTTCCATAAAACAGCCGTTTGCTTTTTGCGCAGACGACGTTCCGCGCACGTGCTTGCGGTGGCTCTGCCACGTTTTCCTAGAAAGTTTTTTATCGTTGCATTCTTTCTCAAATTGTTTTTTTAATGACAAGTATGTTTACTGAGCCTATAGCTTAAATGACAAAGAGCTAAGCACGACACTATTATCTAGTACATTTTTGATATACTTGTACTTAATCAAACTAGTAAGAGCTGGGTGTGGGTACATATATTCCGGTCTTAGAAGTAGCCGTTAAGATAATATTACTGGGATTGTATCATTATTGGAAGCCACAAGCAAAGCACGTGCTAATGGTTTGATATTATGACATAACCCGGGCTTCTATTGTGTGACTAATTTGGCATTATAGAAACAATAAAGTTTTTGTGAGTCACAGTTTATGTCACGCCGATACCGATCGCTGTATAATTTTGCAATTTACTCCAAGTTGTGTGAGATCATTATTATTGGATAGGCGCTTAAAGTCTTTAAATAGCAAAAAATCAAAAGGGCTTCGAAATATATAATTGATAATTTGAATAGTACGTCAGACATAAATTACAAAAGAGACCAGTATCAAAGATATAATAACAGTAGAGTCAAAATAGATTTCACGAGATGTTTTATCACTAGAGCCGGAATACCTCACCCCCTTCGCGAGCACATTGCCAAAAAACATGCGTTTTCTCGCCCCATACGTTTCCACGTCATTAAGCACCGCTCGTTTCCGTACCACGGCCTCTGCTGTGACATTTATGCAGTTTTTATCTCGACTCTTCTACCATCCGCGGCGTGAGAATATTCTGCTCTAACCGGAGCTGTTTAGATGAGTTACAATACTTGTTTTTTTTTCTTATCAAAGATAGGTGTTCAATGTAATTTCATATCCAGGGTGAGATTGGCGCCACGAACAAAAACTGTAACAGTAGAATGTGGGCTGTTGAAAGTGTTAGAATGATGTTAACTCTATGTGCAATAAACGTTGAATGGTTTGACTAAAAAGCTATTGTTTCTTTAAGATTTTTTAACTGCCTCTATTATTATTGAGATACAAAAAAAAACAATTGTACCTTTAGAGGTAATTTAAGTTTGAACGTTGTTACCATGGTTGTTACTATTGCAAGTGTCGTGTTCGCAGCGCGCGCCGCTCGACGGCCACGCGGCCACGCGGCGGCGGCTCGAGCGGCGCGGGCGCAGCCCCGAGCACGACGATTATAATTTCGAGCGCGATCAACATGAAAATGAAGGCCCATAAATTTATTAGACATAGTGTCGGCTGGCTCGCCTCAGGCTTGCATTATATAAAACATGTCAAGAATTAACCATTATCATACTATAAGAATATATTTTACGCGGATAAAAATAATGTTACCATAATCGCGGCCCGTGAACTATGTCAAGATTGCTGAGGAGCAAATTTAAATAAATCGTGACTTGAACGCCGGTCAAACATAAATATACGAGAAAAATATTTCTGTGAAATTATTTATATGTATAATAACCGTAATTATTGTAAACCATAATGATTACCAATTATAAAATTGCATATTGATTTTCACATCAACACACACAGTAGGTACATAACAAGTTCTTATAGGTGACACGTATAACCACTTTGTACCATGCCCTATAAATAAATCTGTCGTAAAATGAACGAAACAAGGAAGTAATTTAAAGTGTATAAAGTTGGTATTTTCGCCAAAATCTCTGATTGGTCGATTGAGTGGCAGATCGATCTCCGCAATTTGCAGATAAAGGCGGCTGATCCTAAACAGAGATATCGCGCCCACGTCCACCACGACCGCAACTTATAAAATGTAAATTTATTGCGCGATATTTTACATAAATTCACATTCGACGCTATACAGGGTGATGTTTTACTAGAGGCAGATACTTGGAACTGGGTATGTGGTGGTGAATAGCAGTCAAATTTCCCAAAAATATTGTACAAAAAATGATAAAACTATTTTGAAACTTTTTTTATTTGACAAAGTTATTTGTTATAGTAAGTAGCACAAATATATATATATAGTATCGTTTAAATGCCTATTTAAAAGTCACCCTATATATCTTGGGCTTGCATTGCATCACGTTATTACGCCGCGCACAATTATTATAATTTTCTTATAATCGCCCTTATGAGGACGTGCGAAAAAACAATTTTGTAAAGTAATTCATATTGATTTATGGGCGTTGTTTATGATTAATGCCCAATTCAGATTGGGAGATGCGCAAGATTCTGCGATTTATTAGTTTATTTCCATACTAATCAGATCGTTTCCACTCGTAGCAACTTATTACCCTTTAGGAAGACATTTTAACATTTTAGGAAGTGGACAAAATGGTCCTAAAGGCTTATTACGTGCTTACACCGGCAGTACACAAAACACGTTGTACTTACAATCTTATTTATGGCATGAGATGATGTTAAAAATGATCATGATGATTTTACATTGTTGTCTGTTGTGAAAAGATCATTAAGTGAGAGCAATTATAACATAAACATCTGCGTTCAGAGTCACGGAAGAATCCTTAGCCCTCCGCACGTCTAATCATCGGTGATTCATCTAACGAAATTCAAAATTAATTATACACTTCGCTCTAAAATCTTTCCCGAATTCATGTTTTTAATTACAACCTGCGTTTTGTGATTTATTGTAGACACACGTGTGTCGATGATAAATGGACTTAATGGACACAGAATGTTGGAAAAATAAAAACAGATAACATAGAGAATTTTCTTTAATTGTTCCTTTACACAAAACAAAGTTCTTTTGAACTATTAGTGTCACATGTGGTGGTTAGGCTATTAAGATATTAAACAGGCTCGTATATGGTTCTAATTACAAACTATTGTCTCTGTTTGAAGTTTCAGGATTTCCTTGAGCCTCGCCTTGTGCGCGTGAAAGCGGACACTTTTCAAATACAGCTGGTATTAATTAAATCTTTCAAACGTGTAATTATGTATTTTGCCTCATTTGTTCGTCTATCGTCTATGATTATAGTGTAGGATACTTTAAAATCCCACTTCTGAATACTATACAATGGAAATTGTCCTTTCGGTTGGAAAAGCGGAAAGTTAATTGTCTCGGTTTTAATATTTGATGAAATAGCACCTGAAATGAGCTTCGCTCGCAGCCATTCTAACCTAATGGGCTAATAATTAATAGGAACGTTTCCAAGACCCTGCGAAGTCAGTTGTGAATAAGTAATTTACCTACTTATCCGCATTACGTTATTTACTTAAAACCTTAGGTTAGGGTAAGGACCAATATATATTTTTTTTTAAATTCCATCTATAGCACTTTATAAAATCCTAACACTTATTGCAAACGAGTAAAAGTAAAACGTCTTCACATCGCCAGCCAGACAAATTCAGTCGGAGTTTCGGTGCCATAGTGTAAATAAAGATCAGTAAAACGACTTCATAACTCGCACGATACTGACTCAGCTTAAATATTGGTTTGCACCGGTTTGTAAAACAGCTACTTTGCAAGGCGGCTGTCTTTTTGATTTCGTTCTCTGCGATCAGGTCCCTAAGACAACTACTTATCTCAAGTAAGAGCTTCTGTGTGGTATTCTGGAGCTGGTAGTCTAATTTTTCTGCTTGAATCTTTTAGGCCTTCTTCACCCGATACTTAATCCTTTTACAGTCAAAGTGCTAGAAGACCATGGCCAGTTTAAAAGCAAACTTGTATGAAGATGTTTTACTGTTCCTTACTTGTACTGTAGTCACGTCATGGAGGTCCTTGCTCTTGACTTAATGCGACTTTTATTGCTCGCTTCAGCGTCATTGTGCGAGTAAGAAGCGAGGCTCCCCTCTGCAAACATTGTGTTTCAGTGCGCTCTTTGCAACCCAACACCGTGACTTCTTTATTGAGTGCCGCTTTTCGGAAATCATTTTCTCTTTACAAAGTTAAACCAAAAGTAAATAAATCATAAAGCTAGTAGATGGAGGGAGAAAATACTTGAGGATTTTGGGGGTTTCAAAATTCAATGATAAAAATATTTGAAAGATGAATTTCACTCTTAAATTCATCAAAATTTCTCAAAAATTTAGTCGTTTAATTAACCCGTAAAGCACGGAATGACAAACAGAATCCCGAAACATGCAGCTAAAGGTCTCTACAAAGTATTTACATACATCAACGGTGAAAGCTACAAAAGAAATAAAGGCACATAATATCGGTCGTCAGCTGGCCACAAAACAAACAATAACGCTTTTTCCCCTATACCCGCAGAAGAGGTGAGGCCATATGCTGTGACAAACAAAATGGGGCAGCGGGAAATGACCGCACCATTCATCATACTACACACCATACACCGTGAGTGGCGTGTTTTCATTTTCACTGTACCAAAAAACTTACCACCCCACAGCTACGACGACAGCGAAATCAGCAAACTTGTAAACTTCGCAGTTCATTGAATGTTCGGTATAATAGAGTTCGTGAAGCGTGTTTACAAGGCGGTAATGGAAATCAATAGCAATTACTGTCGCTATGTATGAAGAGTTCTCGCCATAGAGCCGTTGGTATTTTTTTTTTGTAAAATGCGATATTTTACACAGGGGAGTTTGCGGTCGTAATGATGAGCGAGTAATGTTCGTCTTCCGGCCTGCATTAGGTAATGAAGTGTAATTGGTTTATTAAGGCTCCTCTCCAAATGTTACTAGTGTGAAGAATATTATACGCTTTTATCGAGTCATTTCTGCATTTTACTTTTTTATATAAAATTAAACTTAGGGGGAAAACGTTAGCGGAGTTAGTTTTATGCGGTTTACTCTTCCACTAATGTCTAAATGGAATCACTTCCAGCTACAGTCACTTCATTCAACCACTTTTCAGGCCAAGTAATGTCGAAACTATAGCACCGTACGTAGGATTATTATAGTAATTATGTAGATTATTGTGAGTAAAATTAAAAAAAGCCTCGTCGAAGGTGGCGCGCGACTGTTTCTCGGAAGATTATCCCATTCGGTTGCGTTTACTGGAATCACGCTTACTTTGTAACTCCACCACATGTTGGCGAGAGTTAGTGCTTCGTTGTATGCTTAAGGAGTAGTAAAATTGACTCAACAAAGGATCGACGGCTTTGTTGGGTATAAGTGAATGTTCCAAGTACCTATTTGAATGAAAACAATCGGAGTTCAATGGAAATCCTGTTAATCTTATTTTAAATAATATCAGTGTAATTGAGAATAGCTTTATTAACGACTCATCTACTATAAGACATGGACCGTATTCTGCCTGATGTACGACTGTAGTTTATACAATCCTTGAACCCTCTCATCAAACTCACAAACTGCAATAAACCAAATAACAATTTTTTGACTTAGTTTAAAATCTTTCTAACTATTATCTGGCAAACAACATTGACCTTGTTATTTTCGAAAGCATAAAGAAATCATCAACAATTCCATCTACCATCATGTAGAAGCATTATTTGATCTCATCTCTATAAGTACCTCTATAAATAATTCAGGCTTATCACAAAGATCAAGTGACGTCATCAAGTCTCCATCTCAGCGCAGTGGGGTGTTCGGTACTAGTGCGAATTAATTTTCGCCACAATTACCCGCTCGCGTTACTAATTGAGACATCAAAGAGACCGACTGCGCGCGCAATTTCCTCCTCGTCGGCTTATTGTGTCGCAGCTCACTTTGCCGTTTGTTGGTGGACTTGTTACTTATAATAGGCTTTGTGATATATTTAAGTCTTATTGTTGAGTTTATTTCATTTTATGATCAATCAATAACTTAACATCACACATTGATGGCTAAAGGGTTGTTCTGTAGAGCTGTAGAGCTGATATCAATGCCAAAATAATTATTGTTTTCACCATACTCATCTCCCAAAATAAAGTTTCAGTTTGTGCTAGGCATAGGCATACACAATTTAAAGGTCCTCAATCCTCATTTAAGGAAACTAATTTTGAAAGAAGATATCGTCTCCTCTTGGCTGATTGAAACCAAAGACTTATTCAACTTCTTAAATTATAGAAAGTATTTACGGAGGTCCTAAATAACTATGCGTCTGACTAAGTATGACATTCTTACCACCAAGAAGGCGTTATTGTAAAATTGTACACAATCATCGTTTCAACCGTTCCGTTAATCTGTGACAGATCATGCGAGCAAGTCTGCGCACACGCACCTCAGCTCGTCAGCCAGCGGCGACGCGCGTTTACAACTTACAACCGACCGCCAGCGGTCAGCTGATATGTGCCATTACCACACTATTACATACTGCATAAATACAAATAGACTAACACTGTTGTGTTACGCAGTTTGAACAGAAACTGACGTTAAATTTACTCGGTGACAGCTGACACGTCCTTCCATGTAAAATTTATGACAGGCTCTACTTTTTGTGATCTTTGATAATTCGATGTCAAATAAAATATGATCTCAAATTTCTGTGACCAAATATTCTGGACCACGGTACTGTCGATGCCAATACAACTGCGAGGAGTTAGCTGATAAAGTGCCATTACCAGATTATTACTTACTGCATACTGCATACAGACTAACAACGTTCTGTTACGCAGGTTGCACAGAACTGATGTTGAATTTACTTGGTGACAGCTGACACATCTTTACACTATCTTCAGACACTACGAATTGCGATGCTCTACTTTTTGTCTTTGATAATTCGATGTCAAATGAAATATGAGCTCAAATTTGTGTGACCAAATATCCTGCACCGCAATACTGCCAATACAACACGCATTATCTTGATTCTAAGTAAATTATTCACCGTCGCGACCACTACATAGCGCCTGTTTTATGTCTGCCTCCAGGCCCAGGGTAAAGCAAATGCTTTCATAAGTTTTAGATTGTCGAATGATTTACAGACCGCTCCGAACGTTGGAAGCTTGTATTGCTTAAACCAGTCACTGTGTGTAACACGGGTACCCAAATATTACAAATGTTTTGTATAAATTAGGAATAGTTTCTGTCACATAAATCACCGACTGGAGCAAGATATTAGATATGATCGGCTTTGCGCCTCAGTTAAGATAATAGAGCCAAATCAGTCGACAAGAACCACGTGTATAACGGCTTTGTGAATGTGGGCGTTAAAGGAGCGCAATTTGTGCCATAATGATCTGTCGTAGGATGGTAATGACACAAGAAAGCGGCACCTCGAGTGGGAACTAAAATTATCCAGATTCAATCCGGCGAGACGTGAATGGCAGGCAGCGAGGCTCGGGCTTGTGGAATCGAAAGAGGCTCGCGAGGGAAACAACAATCGATCGACTGCGGACTACAATTTGCGTAGTTTGCGTAGTGGCAGCTCCTCCGGCAATTTGTGTCCGTCGCCTTCGCCTTCCGTTACTCGGTAAACGCTACTGGAATATGTAGCCTGTGGTTGGGTTCCCAGTTTTAAACGTACAGTCGTCCGGACGAGTGAGATACATACTAATTATGGGCAATTTTCAAAATCGATCGTCGAGCTTTTGCACTGCTTGTGGCTTCCTGCGTTTGCTCGTTCTCGAGAAAATGTACGCAAATATGCAGTGTTAAACTCCCGCTATTTGTTCTTACTTGTTCGTGGTTATTTTACCAACAGCGGTTCAGTAAAAAACTGTGGTACAGATCCACGCGTTGTTAAAAACTTATCGTAAGAAAATGTATTGTAGCCAATTCAATACGGGAAGGTGCAGAGGTTTTCATCTGCTACCATTTAATAAAGGTATCATCGGTGTATCGAGAGTACATCTGATGAGCGGTTGCGCAACAGCGGGCGTAGTTAGAGCGAATTATCGGGCGATCGATGGCTTCTAGATTGCATCTCAATAATCCTTGTTGGAGATATCGCGCAGATTGCGGCGAGGAGCGTGCGCCCGCGCCGTGTGCCCGGCTACTAGCGCAGCCTTCCGGGATTCTCTAATGAAATGCTGGAGCTTTATGGAAACAATTTGAAATTCCTTCGCAGCAAATTGCGCTCGTTGTTCGCGGAAAATATGTTTCAAGTTTATTTGCAAGCGCGCAGACAAGTTGTCTCAGCCGAGAGTTAGAATAAGTCATGTTCTAATATTGGCTCGGTTAGAGTTGAAAAGGATATTAGGTATGCGGTGGGGAGCCGATGCCGCGAGTGCAGCGGTGACCGTCGGGACGCGGTAATTGATGACGTCGCGGGCAAGCGGTGTCCGCCCATTTTCCGTCAATTTTCGTCACTTGAGTGATGGTAGCTCGTCCCGCCCCGGCGGCCGCCCCCCGGCCGTCGCACCCCCCCGCGGGCCCATCACGGCACGCGCCGCGCTAAATTTAAATAGGATGAACTTGTAACGGGCGGCCGCAGTCAAGGAATTTGAGCGGCATAAAGCGTTAATCATATATTTGTGACAGTTACACTCTGGAAGATGTCGTCATGCGGTTTGAAAAAACGATCCTTTCAATTTTTCTGTTTGTCATGTCATGCTTTAAAATTTAAATGATCTCTTTCGGTCACACCTTCTACCCGGATATTTTGTTGGTTTTGTTTTTTGGGATATTATTAATACTATTTTGAATACTATTTCATTCGAGCATGGTAACCAAATAAACCACAAAAGTACCTATCTTACCAAAATGATTACACAAAGTGCATTCCACGACACGCCCTAGCTGATAAAGTCTACACCCCAACCTTGGAAATAAATAGGATTTCCTTTCCCAGCCTCCCTTGAGTGCCAACAGTGCAAAGTCAGCCATAGACAAAGCTACCTGATTCCCCCTGTAACAATAGCCCGGGGGATATAAATAAGCCGGGAGCACTTAATGAACACATAAACTCAAGAGCCAGGGAGACAAACGCTGTTGCCATGGCAACGGAGTATAATGATTTCAGATAGTCGATTGTCAAGGTCCACCGCCTGTGAACACAACTACTATGCAGATACATATCGTTATTAGTTTGTAAGATTCGGAATACGATG
This sequence comes from Scrobipalpa atriplicella, assembly GCA_029255725.1. NCBI lineage: Eukaryota > Metazoa > Arthropoda > Insecta > Lepidoptera > Gelechiidae > Scrobipalpa > Scrobipalpa atriplicella. The sequence continues at coordinate 20,859 of JARACY010002045.1, forward strand.
GTAGAAAGGGGAATTGATATTATGTTATCAATGGTTTTAGGCGATCTAAAATAACTAGTATTTATGCCGAAAAAGTAATGAAAATAAGCTCTAATAAAATTACTCGTGAAATTAATCATTTTCGGAAAACTTCCATTGATTTGGATGATGCTCTGTACGCAAAAAATATAATATACATTATACACGTATACTTTAGAGGAAAATTTACTTAAAGTGACTTCGAAGATAAAACTCTTTAGAAACAATAGTATAAGCATACTCCCATACTTACGTCTGTACTTGAGTAATGTGGCTTCGGCAAGTTTACGACATCTTAAAGACGATTGAGCTTCAAGATAGCGCTTGAAGGGTTTACGAGTAGTTCTGTGCTCTACACAGAGGGAATAGGTACTTACCTTTCCGTAGACTATTGAAACAGAAGATACGCCTTTGTTTCTGTATGGGAAGAAATGTTCCTCTGGAACTGACATATTCATGGCGACTTCAATAATTTCAGACGTGAAACAATTCACAAGAATTTACACCTCTTAGCTTTTCTTATTATGATGATAATGGTGAATCGCTTAGTACTTATTTCATGAGTAGTCCACGCGCTAGATATTTTTTATTTCTCAGAAAAAAAAGACATACTCATAAACATCATCGACAATTTTAATTGAGAAATAGAGTGATACATTTCTTTTAGTAGCTGTTGTTGGAAGTAAGGCGATAAAATAGTAAGATTCTTGACTACTCATAATAATGATACTATACCGAGAAAAGTAAACATATAATTGAAGCAAATGCTGCTAATGTTCTCTTGAATGTGAGTAACAAACTATGATTGATGGTAGCTTGATCCTAGCATTATTTTTTGCGCACAGTAGCTGGAAAACTAGAGCTTAATTATATATTACATATTTATAAAAGCCTTCAAATAATTAAGAAGTTTTTAAGTATTTAACTAAATATTGCTTTATATTGCGCGCATTCAAAGAGTAAAGATATGTAAGAAAATAGGATTTGTTGTATTCGTTTTAATAACTTTGGCATAATTCTGTCACAACAAAGGTACCTACTTAATAAGTATTGCATTTAGAAGTCAGCAAATAATTTGCTTTTAACGGAATGAAATATTCTCTAGCAACAGTTTGTAGAATTTCATACAAGAAAAAAGTAATACGTACTTGCAAAGTTGCTATTTCACGGAAAGCAATACTTGCTATTGCTCTTACCGGACTGCTGATGAGTTTGTACCGAGAAACTAGAGAACACCTAGCAATACGCCACTAATGTGCATGAAGTGTTACAGAGTAGTGTAGTGATGCGAATGATGCGCGAGATTGTTTTTGTGGGCGCAAACTACAGAAAAAAGAATGCTGGAGAAAGACTTTATTTACGTAAAGTTAAAGCTGATATTTGCGCTGAAAGTCATCAAGAGTTTGACTGTACAATCAATAAAACAGTCAGGAGCGATGATGAGCCTCATGCAACCAGCACGTGCTTCTTTTTGTTAAGGCCTATTATGCTGTCAGATGAAAATCTTAAGTGTGTTTAAGTGTTGCTATTGTCCATAGGAAGATAATTGCCGTAAGTCATTGACTGTCTACCGTTTAAGTCCGACACGTGGTACGAGATCCGTTAAGTTACGTGCATGTAATTTTGTTTTGTAAGTAAGGAATTTATTTCGTTGACGTTACATGCAAGTGTGATTGATGAATGTTCGAGGTTTCTTGAGGCAAAAAGTTTATTTGATGTAGTGTCTACAGATTTCAGTCAAATTTCACTTTTGAGTGTAAATTTTTTATATTCATATTTAATTCGACTGATGGTAATACAATAAGATCTTTTATATCTATCACAAGCGTTTCATTTCGTGGTGTCTCTTCCACCTTATTGTCCAGTGGAAATAAGATATTCTGTATTCTGTGTTTAAAAATAGGTCCAGTAAATTTAAATTTATTTGTTAAAAACAACACAAAAACATACACACAACTTTTTATGTTTCTAATAAGTATCATATTGTAGATAGAAAAAATAAATAGTGAACGCATAAAATATCCGTTTTAGCATAATGAAATGAATTAATCATCAATGTCGAGATTGCGTTCGCTAAGTAATAGCCGCTGATAGGCGATTTCGTAAAAGTGTTGCCACCTCGCGCGGTAATTATGAGCTGGCAACAATTGCACGTTGTCAATGACTAATTGAGGGTATCATGGCATCTTTACATAAGTTCATTACGGCGGATATAGAGCGGGCTGGCTAGCTGTCGCGAGTCGCGTGTACACTGATTTATCGCACTGCATTATACAGCCAACTACATGAGTTTTAACCCTAGATTATATTTAAGCATAATCATTTTAAATCAAATTTGCTAAAATGTTGTTTGCCTTAATAAAACGATAAATCGTCACGGTTATGTGTTGTCAAGCTATTTTGATCTGAGTGGTTATATTGAAATTCCCACAGTCTAGGAAGTTGTTTTTATCGAATTTATGAGACAAATCATAATACTGAATATTCATAGTGAGTGGCGAAGAACACGTTGGGTGTCTGTTCTGAGCGTGATACGAGTGCGGGGCGGGCGGGACGCGGGGCGACGGGGCGGGACCAATCGATACAACCGCGATACCTCCGTGATTTACCTACCGATTACCGACACACAACGAATCCAATGCTCTTATCGATAATTAATTTCATAAATACCCATCCAATGTTAATTAACTTCGTGAGAACAACACACCTTCTACATTAGGATTCACGATTCGAATCAATGGTGACCGCAAATAGAAAAATGCTGACGAGTTCTTAGGAGCGGAAAGTGGTGAAGGAGCAAGGGTCGAGCGAGGCTGGAGAGCGAACGTCGAGCGGCGTCACGCTGCCTACACACGACGGAAACGCTCGGCTCATGCATTATTCAAAAGCGAAGGCAAATACAAATAAATAGGCACGAAATAAATACAAACAGGCTGAATGGAGCGCTCGGTGGGCGGGGCCGCGCGACATAAATATCGGGCGCGCTGTCATAAGACGGGCGGATATCTGGCGGGCTATTTCGGCCGCGAGCCGCAAGCCCGATCCTGATATACAATACTAATACAATTGCAAGTACTCTTGGTACTGTTAGATTTTTTTTGTTGCAAAGGAATCATGTAGGTAAGTATTTAGCACGAGTAAGTAACAACTTTTTATTGACCTTAGAACCCCTTGATTAAAATATCGCCTACGTCGCGTCGTCGTAGCGTTCGTAGCGTTTTAATTGTTATTTTTTATTGTGATTCCGTGTTTAGAAAACGACAATGTTTAATATTTATAAGTAGAGTCACCATCGTCATTTCAATGAATTTATGAATACCAATATCCGTACGTTGTAAATATTATTTTGCGCAATATAAATATTTATCAATCAATTATATTCAATGACAAAATGACAGTGACGGCTGCAAATGCCAGACATGGTCGGCTACCTCCCCTGAGGACTCTATATGCCGTCGTATGCCAACGTGTACTCATCAATGTACTTTACGTGCCTCGAGTGTAAAATCCTTCGATCAACATTGCATTATCAAAATGTTTCATCGATTTTACTTGTTGTAGCCAACACACGATAATAACTAGGGTAGTAGCTGACGTTTATTGACGATAAAACTATAAACGGCTTTTTAATGGTACGAAATTATATTGTAAGTATGTAAATAGTGGATATGCAGGAGATACAATTATTTAATCAGGAGCAGCTGGTGAGAGGCTGGTGGTGGACAACGGCGTACTTACGTATGCAGTATTTATCTTGAAGCGCAGGCGCAGTGCGTGCGCCTCACGGCCCGGCCCCGGCCCGCGCCGCTCCTGCCTTAAATTACGTGCAATTTATTGCCCAAGGGCCACATTAAATTAACATATAATAATTTGCAAACAATTATTTCATCAAAACTATAACGGCTGTCACAGGTCTCATTCTCAATAGCTCATATTCTTCGGCTTGTTTTTAACCCTGTCACGTAGTCTCACATAATTGTCGATCGAATCGGTGATATTATAGGACCGTTACGAAAATAATTTAAGTAATTTACTTATTGATCCAATTAAACTTAATCCATGGCTTTATGATGATATTTATAAAACTGAATGGTGTAAGCAAATTCATTCTTTTACTGTGGTTATCTTTCCATCATGATGTATGTTTGAGGAATATTGAAAAACTAGCCGTTTAATCGCGAAAATAGTTTGAAATAGCCTTGCTGCGGTTGTTTTATGTAGCTTAATGGAGTATAATTGGCAGGTAATTTGTGGCATATAAAATTTTAATTGAAACTTGAGCCAATTTTGCTACAGGTCGGAAAAAGGCGCAGCGTCGCCCACTTGTCCGCTGGTCGTAAATTGCGTGGATCGCCATAAATTGCGCAAAATCGCCAATTACAAGGATAATGTCGGGAGCGCGGGCTGCGCGGGCGCAAGCGACGCAGCGCTCCACGCGCCCGCGCCCGCCCGCTTACGACGTGCCAAAATCAACTCAATCTACTCCCCGTTTAAGATCAGATAGCCCACGAGATGATAGAGATTATTATAGAGTATCCTTATAACATCGCAATCAATTCGTTGTTGTTAGATGTTTCTAGAACATGACTCTTTATTACGACGCCTGTGGTTGCGACCGGATTTCAATTTAATTTCTATACTCACTAGTCATTTTATGAGAGTAATATTTGTCTTTATTACGGGGATATCTATTTCCAATTCTAATTAACGATATGACATAAGGTTAACCGCACATTTAAATAAGAATTACGGTAAATTTAAAGCTACGACCTAGATTCTAGATTTATATAATTTAAGTTCTCATGCCATTAATTTATTCTAATGAAAAATATTTTATTCTTAATGTGCAATTAGAAAATTATGAAGAACATAAAATTGACGCGTCATTATCCTTTTGCATATTCAGAATAATAAAATATTTGCTTTTAAAAACCGTAAAATTATAATGTTGCAGCATGTTTATGTAGATTAGGTGAATAAATGCATATTAGTTTACTGCGTACACTGTCTCACATACATATAATGCATGTGAGATTTATTTGATTTCATATAAAAAGTATAAAAAATACAAATAAATTAAAGCAGGTAAGTACTTTGTAGGCTATTCGTAGCACAGAACATTCTTTTTTCCAAATTGAATAAGTACGAATACTTTGACGAGTACGAGTACTTCCATGCTGGACTGGGAGTGATAGAAAAACATAGAATGTGCCAGCTGCATCTCCACCCGGGCATGCTGTAAAAGTCAGCTAAGGGATTTGAGGGTTTCAGTATTGTAATTTAGGCGATGGGCTGACAACCTGTCACTAATAGCAATATACAGATCTATCTGGAATAACCCTCAAAACTTGTCAGACGTGGCGGAACGACCTTTGTTTAGATCGTTTACGCTCTGCCTACCCCATTAGGGATAAAGGCGTGATTATATGTATGTATGTATGTATGATTAAGTACGAATACTTTGGTAGGTGTCTATTAAATTTAATTGAAAAGTAAGCTGCTCTTCATTAATTTAAATTATAATTATGGCATCCAATAGTCCTAGATATTTTATAAACACATAGGTAAACCTTTTCTCTTCAGAATTCAAATTCAATATCCAATGATAATAAGTAGTTATGAATTTATAACATACATACCTACCTACTTACAGTACAGTCACAGATTTTAAGTAGGTAAGTAGCCCATGACATGGGTAGGTACCTACTTAATAATCGTTTGCCTTTTGTTTTGTTTAATTTGTTACACTTTGAAAACTACCATACATAAACGCTAAAAATATACCTAGGCAATGTTGTAGGCGTACTGGGAAAAACGTTGCAGGGATCATAAGGCCCGTATTTATAATCAGCTCTCAAGAGTGACAGCAAGTTTGAGTTCGTATCAGAAATGTCATTTCAGTACAAAACGACCTGTCAAACCCATACTTAATATTGCTCTCACTCTTGAGATCGCTTTATAAATACAGGCCTAAGAGTTTTGATAAATTCATGCTGCCCTTGTTACTGCTCTACAAAAACCGATGTGGCGTAAATCTTTGACGCTCACTGCCTTGCCTATCCTGTGAAGAAAATATGAAAAGAGGATCAGTGATAGATAATGGACCAGCAGCAGCAAGTCGGGTGCTCGCAATGTGACGGCATAATGGACAACTCACGATCGCTATTAATGCTACACGCTGTTATATACTTACAATACAGATTCTGGTTAAAATTATTGAAATGTAACCTTCCATAACAGAAGAACATCGTATAAATTGAAGGAGACGTCTATTATAAAAAAGTAAGTTAAATGTATTAATTCTTAATTATAATTAAGAAATTCTAGTTACCTACAAGTGGGTACTTAATTGTAATGCAGTAATTATAGGTATAGTTTTATTTTAAATTTAAGTAATTTAAAATGACGAAGCAGGTCGGTGACCTTTTTGACCGCCCCAATCTTAATCCCAGCGTTACCTACGTTAAATACATAATGATGCCAATTTAGTCTTAAAATTTTAGCACGAAAATCTCATCAGGCCTCGAATAATATTGTCCTTTAAAACACGAAGTCCTTTGCGGCCGGGATCGCCCGAATAAAAGGCGGTGTTATTATGTTGGTAAAACAAAATTCCCCATAATGGCCTCATTATGTGGCGAAAATTGCTCGAGAGCTTTTTTGTGTGGCAATATAAATGTATTTGTAATAGCTTTTAGAAATATTGCGAAGGAGCAGGCCAGGAGTCGGTTGGCGTCTGATCACCGAAACTTAATTTATTTTCGTCTTAGAAAAAACATAAAAATTGTCCGGTCGGCGTGGGAAACGACCCTGTCGCCGGCGGCCTTTATTACGTCATTATTTCCTATATTAGATTGTATATTAAATGGAAGATTAATAGTAAATCGATATGGTTAATGACGCGGGGTATTAAGGTAACGCCGATGGAGGTTGATGCCTGATGGCTGCGACTGAATAGATGCGGGCGAAGAGGAAACAAACGGAACCGATTGCGGTTGAAAGTCATTACAAGCGTACGGGTGTGATAATGATAATGTGCCAAATCTACTTGCCAACATATATCACATAATGAAAGCGAAAGTTCGTGTTTTTGGGACTTCATTACGCTGAGGTGAATCGCGCGATGAAGCTGGTGTACATATAGAATATAACCTAGAAAAACACATAAACTACAGAGTGAAAACAAGTTTCTTGCTCAGCATCAACACTGAGTGGTTTGAAAGGAAGAAAATTAAAATCGTTTTAGCTGCTATTAAGCCGAAATTTTTCATCGCCCCCGAATACGATCACTTGATTATTTCAAGCTACCGATATAATAAAACAATCAATCACCGTACAGTGCGTCCGAACAAAAAGACTGCGTCAATTGGCGCTAATAAAGTGTGTGAATGCTAATGAGACTGGTTCGGTTGCGATGTGTCATAAAACGGGCCACTGGGCTCCACTGGGCCCCCGTTGGTCCCAGGGTGTCGCCCCCGCGGGGCCCCTGCCTAATTGATTTGTGCCCCGGGCCACAATCAAAACAGATCGTATTTTATAAGACGTATCCTCGGAGGGCGAGGGTGCTTCAGCTGAGAGGGATCTCGCTCGGCGCGGCTGTTGCGTTGATGTTGTACGTCTGTGGTAGGTCCAAGTTCGATTTCTGGGTGAATTTTTGAAATTCGATTATATTTTGTGTAATTGTAATGCTCTATCAACTCTACTTTAGCAGCAAATTATTCTTTTCCAACATAAGTAATTTAAAATACTTGTCTTAATGTTAAACCTAACTCTATTATTTGTCATTCTTAAGTCAAATAGAAATGACAGCTCTTTATTTTAGATTTCTGCAGACAAAGCTCTTATAAAAACAATGTACGGGAAAAAACATAAAATTTGAACAAAATTGACTCTGTTTCAGTATATTACGTTATCCCAACTTTCCAAAGTTTTATTCTATAAAATCAAAGTTGATAGCAAAGACAAATTTCACATTGCAAAAGTGACGATACTCTATTCGCTCACCACCCGCACTGTTGCAAATTCTAATGTGCTCAGTGATCAAACACAAGAAAATCAAATGATCATTTGATAAATAGTCCCCGGGGTGCTCCCTGCTTTGTCGCGCTCGTAATGCGGTCAACTCGCGCACCCTAAACACCCCATACACCCTACACTAGCTAACATACCCTCAAGCACCCTACCCTATACATTTTGCACTATTAAGGCGACTTTATTGCTTATTGCCGCTTTTTGCTTTCTTTTATACTAATCTTTGAACCAAAATCTCCAATGAACATTAAACTATTTTCGTGTTGAATCTAAAGTTGAATATAAAACATCTTCCACACTCAAAAGCAGGAGTCATGGGAAATTATCGCCGCTTAATTTCGTTATGCTCAGTTTTAATACTTTAATCTCCTCAGTTGATTTGTTAGCTCATTCAATATTGTGTTTTGTTTGTTTTTTACTTTGGCCCTGTGGTTCGAACGTTGGAGTTCGTGAGTAAGCTTTCTATGTGTATTCATTTGTTTGTGTAATTTGTATGATTGCTCCTTTGCATGTTTGAATCATTATATGTATCTATATAGTATAGCATAGTAAGGTATCTATAGGTACTATAAATCGGTAGCACAGTCGGGCTATAAGATGCGATCTTTGCAACAAAGTACTACTTGAAATGAAATATAATTGACGATTCAAGATTAACATTTCACTAACTTCAAAGACATATATACAAGTTTTTTACGTTAAAATAAATTCTGTATTTTGATACAGAATTTATTAGAAGACTAGAAAAGAAATACATGACTTTGGTCCGTAAAATAGACCGGCTGTATCAAATGTAGAACATTAATCACTTGGTCCTGATTCGACGCGACAGCGAGGGAGCGCCTACATAAATCTCTTAGCAACTGCACTGCGTGCACACATACACACTTACATACAAACATGTGTGAATGTACCTACATGTGTGAATACTCACTTAAATGTGTGCTGAAAAATTGCTGATCCCAATAAACATGCCACGAGGTTTACCGCTACACAGATGTATTGCTATATTGAGACAGAATTCGAAGGCATGATTTATTTTATAATAACAATTGAGCTTAAAGAATGTGACCGTTTTATTAATATAATATGACGTACCTATCCATAAAAGTTCATCCCTATTCCTGTAGCGTCATATTTTATTATTACCAAACTTACCTATGACACTATCGGAATTTGACAAATATTTTTGATCAAATTTTAATTAATTTTAATTCATTCATTCGGACAAGAAATAAATAAAAAATATATATGTAGGTAATAATATTCAAAAATAGTTTTGCGTAACTCTTGTTACCTCAGAGTTCAATTTCATATTAACTAAGTAATATTGTATTGAAGCAAACAAAGGCGTTGAAGTAGAAAACATACCATTTGTATTCTATGCCGATACGTTTCATACGCGTTCAACATCACTAGGTAACTGAAAAAAAAAAGCAATACCAACATACATCTCGCTCAAATGAAACATCGTATACATAGCCTAGAGATTGTTTTTGATAGCGTTGTATGTAGACAAACAATTAAATCAATCTCGCCTGACTGATCGTCCGACTATCTAGTCTCTAGCATTTCAAGCGTGGTTGGATATATCCGATCACGCATCATACATTCTGGGTTTTGAACTTTTGATCATTTCTCTGTAAAGGGGAAATCGTACTTATTCATACTCTGATTGAAATGTCTTTTATTTGCTTAAATCGTACTGTCCCTGTCAAATATCGTTTTTATTGCCCTGAGAAGGGCAAGTCAATTTTAGAGAGACTCAATATTTTATCAAACATGAAGATACCTTACCTACTAAATAGACGCAGTAAAATGCATAAAATGAAACGATACATGTTCCATCTCCAACTCAACACAATCATGTGAAAATCTCCTTGCAGTCTACCTGCCATATTCCTTTCACTTCAAACCACTGGTTGTACTGTACATACAGGATGTGTGTACTGGCCGCTCATGCGCATGCGCCGGAATGCGCGCGTCGCCCACGCATCGCGCATTGTATGCAAATAGCGGGTCGCAGGTCGCCCGCGAGCCAGCACGCTTCAGCCCCCCTGGCTATACTCTCCTTGCTTACTTTTTGCTGCCCATGTCATCCATCGGTCAAGACCATCAATATTTTTTTCATAATTTATTGTCTATAAAAAATATGATATCATGTAGTTTTTTTTTGTTTCCATATAAAAGACATCAACGCGCGCCCAAATTGTAGAACTGCTACGAAACTGCGTAGCTCCGACATAGGTGTTGTTTTTTTAGACCTGATGATGAGATGATATTGGGAAACTTCTTCAGTTTGTGACTGTGTGTTCTTTTATTTTAGTTCAGTGTTCTAAATACATACTGACGAAAATGAAGAACAGAGCCTTAGCCCGCGGCTAGCCCCATACGGCACGAGGCTAGGAGTATGAATGGCCGCATTCTGCCGAGTCATGACGGGAAACCCATTGTGTCTCAGAATCACGAAACACGACAACGAAACGCTCGTGTGTGTGTGCCTCGACACAATCCTAATTGTGAATGAATGGGGGTTAAAGAGCGTAGCTTCAAAATACATTTATTCTGTTATTGAACCAAACACATGACGAAATTGACAAGATACACCTGTCAAATGGATAATCTGTTGTCGTCATCGTAGTGTCGTTGTTCTTTGGGAACAAGATATAATAAAATAATATAATTATCATATTATCGCGTCTATGATCGTTGGGTTCCCGGCCTAAATTATTTAAATAGGAAACTCGATTACTGGTGTGTGCGATTCAAGCGGCGATAGCGCCCACATGTAATTATCTTCGGAACTTTTTCTCCGACGCCTCGACTACTTTCCAACTTAGTTTTCGAGCTTTTAACGGTCACTTTCGAGGGGAGTTTTGTTATTAAAAATGATAGCTGTAAAATTAATGTTAATACTCTGAAGTGTTGGAGTTTTGACTTGTTAGAGTTCTATTGTCTTGTTATTGTCAACTTAAATGACCTGTTTTATTCAAATCGTTTGAAACTTATTTTACTTGTATAAAATAAAATTGATAAAAGAAGTTGGAAATTCAGTTTTGGATTGGAAGATTACTCGGTGAATCAAATAACGTCACAGTTGGTTGTAAGACTTGACAGCAGCCTTGGAGCTGCGCTTATCCCCAACGTGCGCAGACGCAGACGGCGATAGAACAATACGAGCGGCGGCGCGGACGGCCAGGACGTCCAGAAATTTACTGTCCATAATTACAGGGTAGGCCGCTTAATTGCACCGGCCCTCGCCCGACCGCTCGCCGCTTTTTTCCACCAAATAAAAATTGACTAATATTCATAATAAATAATGAACTCTCCGTTCTCCGGACTGAGGATTACGGTGTATAGATTTTGGCCGATTAATGTTCGGCCGTTAATCGAACGATCGCGACTCGCGTTCCTCGTAAACTTTAGCTCCGATGTAATGCTTCGATTAAAATTGCTTTATATACTCCCAATTTGAAGATTTGGTAATTTCAAAATAACCTTGTTTTATAAAGTGGCTTGTGCAACAATCCCGCCCTTAAATGATACCTACTTAGTTTAATATAATGATTCCAATGTTGCTTATCGCAAAAACAAAGCCCTCTTGAGGTCATAACTTTAAAGGTTCGTAACTTGTTTCTCCACAAATTAGCGCTGTGACCTTCCCAGAGATTTATCCTTCTCATGCTGAGATGCACGCTTAAAGCTCGAACCCGTTGCAAGAATGCGTTTTTAGAAAATATATCATAATTTCGGGCACGAAGCAAAAACGCGAGCACCTCGTTGCATGTTGCCTGTAGTTGCTCGAGGCTCTCCTTATAATTGCAGGGTTTCACCCAAAAGCCCTCAATTATAAAATAATAGCAGATGTGGATCATAGTAATAACAATTATTATCACGCTCGCTCGCGTCGCTATATCATTATTGTTGAAATATGGCCGATCTGGGTGTTTGTATGCAAACTTTGGTATTCGCGCTGCGATCAATCTGTCTGGCGCGCGCGCCGGTCAGTCTCACTGACACATTTCTTATGCAATTACTGAGTATTCGGAAAACTATGAATCACATTCATATAGTCATTTTTGTCCTATACTATTTACTGGACATTAACACTAGTATCTGTAATTTGACTAATATCTACGGATAAACTTAAAAGGTAAGTAAGTATAGAATCATTTTTTTTTCTAATTTCGAAGGATATAGGTACGATATTTGATTTTATAATTTATGTTAATTAATTATAGTTTGGATTGTTTGTGCGTAAAGTAATTTTTAGTTTTAAATGCCACGGCTTTTAAAAAAAATAATGTTATGAAAAAAGCTCTATATAAGTAGACCTACGAAATTTCAGACCGCATTTATCAAACGCTAACGTGTTGACCGTCTAATATACTAGATTAATATACTCTATTCCATAATATGAGCCTGCTCACTGTAATTATATGTTGAAATCTCAACATATTTAATCGTCCATAATAATGTTAACTTGTAATGCGCCGATTATTCAAATTCTCGTACAAGTAGACGGACCCGCCTCTTTGCAGTCGCAATCTTAATAAAGACTTCCTAGATGCACTACAAATGTATTTTATTTTTATGAAATATCGTTTGGCGCATGTAAGTTTAATTAAAGATAGCGTTTAATTAAAGTTAATCGGTGAACAGTTGGAGCGAGATGAGGTTTATGTTGAGAACGCTCCGAATGAGACTCGCCATCGTTTAAATATTATTGCGGTCGGTATGTGGTCGTAAACTTTCTATAATTGTGTCTGAAGCTGTTATCTTAAGTCTCTGAATTACACCTTGATATTTTAGGATATGGGAGTCTGGATATATCTGTCGTGACTAGGAGCGCCGGGTGGTTGAGGCGGCGTCGTGGCGGCGGGAAAGCGCGTAGTCGATCGACTCGACTCGCGATCTCTCCGCAGCCTATCCTCCCGTCATTACATCGGCAGCCTGGCCGATTAATCATTGCTGCTCTACCGGATAATTCGGCGGTTGATTTAGTGAAAAGCAACGTGTTATTACGGGATAAATCTCTATCTAGAAAAGCTAAGAAGTCCTAAGCGCGCCTCTGATTTATGGAGCCCCCGGCCATCGGCGAGTTGAGTTTGATTTGTGATTCCCGGAGAACTTTGTTGTTTTCATCTTTAGTTGAATTTTAATGAATGGCTTTAAAATTATACGGGTTGGTGTGTAATTATACTTTGAAGCAACATTGATTATTGCTTTTAGAATAGTGCGTATTTAATTTATGTTCGTTAAAGAAAATAAATTTAGATTTGGAGAAGCATTTTGATTTTGTAAAATAACTTTGATACGGTTTTTTTCTTTAGTTTTATCAGTTTATTTATGCACTGGAGTGATTGTCTAATTTGTTGCGAATGCGGGGCGCGGCGCACGCAAGCCGGGTCCGCCGTATGCCATATATCCGCCGCCCGGCGACTTACCCTTTGGTATCGGCGTGGTCGTAATGCTCGCGCGCAGATAATATCTTGATTTATTGCGGCTATCGACCGCCGCCCCCAACTCCCCCCACAAACGCTCCTTAACCCCCCAAACTCACCTGATTTACCTGGGTCCGTAACGCACTACCCACTTTTCCCAACTTAATAGATTAGTTCCTAAAGATCGGTGGATGCTAAGATTGCTACACAGCTGAATGCATTTTATGGTTGGATATAATGTTTAATAATTAATAAATCTATCGGTGGGTCATCTCGGGCATTTAGAGGCGTAGTCCGTTGCGGGAAATTAATGAAGTCTTCCGCGGAGTTTCGCGGTTTAATAGCCGCTATTAATTTTATCTCAAGCACGGCGCATCGCTCGCCGCGACGCCGCCGCCGCCACCGCTTCCCCCCCCTCACTCCCGCACACCTAACCTCTGGAAAATATACTCTTTGATTTAATGAAAGTTTTAGATAGTTAATTTTATTTTTATATCGCACAATGTCACAATTTTGCATCTATATATAGGTAATTTTATTGAATAGATATGGTATATTATGTCACTCCGTGGTTATACCTAGACATTTTTAATAAAAAGTTTAGGTAAAAAATACATTAGGTCAACTGAACGATCGCGACTATATCTCCATATCGAAGAAATTAAACTTGACCATCTGATACATAGGTACATACTCTTTTATTTATGGACTCACTATTATATGGTAATGAGTGCTTTGTCAGTGTCCCATACAATATAATTCGCAATTTTACGGTGCATTTTTATTTAATTATTCTGAATCACTTAATTGTCCTGAAATTATTTTGAACTTATAGAAAAAGCCTGAAACTTTTATTATAAAAGATGTTCACTACTTTCTCGTTCAAGACTATTTCGATACCACAGACTGCGAATGGTTCTTGAACCCGTTCTAAGTGGAGAGGGCAGCAACACACATGCGTAACGTTCGGTGGCGAAACCTTCAGCGGCCGAACATTCGGTCGTATAAGACATACCAATCTGCCGACCGAACAGTCGTTTTTACGCGGATTCTTTTTCGGCGCGCTGAATGACGATCAATAATATGGCGCTATATAAGGAGTTATGGTAATACAGGTGTTAGTGGTAACCATGCAGGGTGCTAAGGGTAATGTGTACTCGACCGAAGGTTCGGTTCGGCCGAACCTTCCGCAGGTGTGTTGTAGGCAATGCAAAAAGCATTGTCAGCATGTTGAACGGAATCTTCGGCGCCGAACGTTATGTTGATGTGTTGCTGCCCTAAGTATTCAATAAAATATTTTCAGTCATAAAGTGCGCCTTGCAACGAGCTGCGTCCTCGTCCATCACAAAAAACTGCAAGTAGAAGCTTCGACAAGCTCACAAAAGCTCGTAAAAGCTCTCGACTATTATGTAGTTATTGTTACAGGGTGGAAACACCATTATTACACGGGTTGGCTGGTTTATTTTGTTGTTTGGCACGTCGGTGCCGGCCGCGCTGTCGGCAGCAGCGATCCTCGCGCCTCGAGTGCACCATGCACGTCATACATGCACTTTACCTGCAACAAATTACATATCACAAAATTGTTTTAGAAGAGCAGCGCTGAAACTTTATTTTATCGGGAAATTTCGCACTTCACACTTCAAAATAAATAAGGTTTCGACAATCTTTGTTCAATCTTCGTAACAACGTAATTTCCTAACGATCTTATATTTTATATTTCGCAAGTGCTCCAATTTTATTCATAAATCCGATGGCTCAATGAAGTTCCTACTTACAATGTAACAAATACTTCATAACAATTCGCCCTTTCGTGCTAATCCTATTATGGATGTAAACAGTGTCGCGTTGACAGCTAGATATCCGTCAAGTGAACATCTGAGAGCGTCGAGAGCAGACAAGCCAAGCTTTTGACGTCCTCAGCACTTGTGCACTACATAGACGATACACCAACTGGAGTAAGGATTAAGGATAGGATCCTATTTCTTTTAATCGCTATAATATATACTTATACATATCATAATATTTCGTTTGAACTTCCTCCTATTTCTAAATACCAATTTTGGTGGCTTAGTTTATGTTCTTCAAAAAACATGACATGATTCCACAAATTAAAATCACCATTTTCACCATTTCTGTATCTTTTATTTTTTACCGTACATTTGTAATTTTTCGGGTCGGTTGGTAATTTTGATTTTGGTTAGGACTTAAAACCCTCAAGTCAATTTTAAATATTCATGTACACATTGTACAAAAGTCATCTAAAACCGTTGAATTAAAAATATTCATGTACCTACTACCCGTACTTTTAAATTTTATCAAACATTCGCTAAGCTCACTCCTACATCACCAGCCCTACAAAACTGCATGAAGCATGGGCGGAAACATTGAAATGCGCGCCTTTATTCCGGGATTACGAGAGATTTTGCATAGGAAACTGTCGTCAAATGTCCCCCATAGAATATCTCAATGAATGGGACGCACAATGGTCCAAAAGGAGAATTGTCACACGTGGTCCAAAATGGATTCCGAACAATGTTTTGAGTGCAGATTTAGATTATCTCTGGTTCGGTGAGAATTTTGCGATGTGCAATGAAATTGTACAGATTTCAATGTAAATATTTGAAAAGATCATCATATCGATATTTTTTGTACCTATCCTTGATAATCATAATTCATAATACGGAGCTAGAGAAATGAATTCAGGAAGTATTTTTTCCAGGGGTAAATTGGATACTTTACGATTTTTAAGTTTAATCCAGCTCTAAGTCCATAGATTTGACGAAATATTATTTGAGCCATTTGTTATAGGATTTGTATGTCAAACAAATCGACTCAAATTTTATTTCGTCAGCAATAACAAATATTTCATCCGACCAAAAACAGTTTAATTTTATTCTTTTAAACTGTAGCTACATGAACACGTGTAAAGGTGCATGCAGATCAAGAACCGTTACTGCGGCACGAACGGAAGTGGGTGTAAGATTGCAACCGGATCAGCTAACCCCTTGCTATCCTGTGTTGTGTGCACTCTGCTTTACATTGATTGAAAAGCTGGCAAGGAGAGGGTGCTTACTTGGCTTGTTGGCAGTGCTCGTATCACAGTGTGGATTTATACCTTGATTTTACAAGAAATACCCACGTAAATATTACGTAAAGAAGTAAATTCTTCTTCAATATGTACTTACCTTGTCAAATGTATGTTGTTTCTTAATGTATGAGTATATCTAATCTAACTTCTTGAGCTAAGTTTGTAACTTCTAATACTACGTTAATTTTACAACAGAAATTTCAAAGCTCACATGACAGAAAAAAAATAATATTATTTAAAAAATCTCTACTTATTAAAAAATCTGATCTGGTGTGCTTTTATTATAATAAGATAAAATCTATTTTGAATCTACAATTTTATTAAAAATCTGCCTACTATATAACTTAGGCCCGTATTTATAATCAGCTCTCAAGAGTGACAGCGAGTTTGAGTTCGTATCAGGAATGTCATTCCAGTACAAAATCACCTGGTCAAATCCGCACTCAATATTGCTCTCAATCTTGAGATCGCTTTATAAATACGAGCCTATAAAACTATAACATAGCATACAGTATTTACAATTCAGTAGTTGCAAACCCATTCCAACAATAGTTGAATACAATAACAATGTTTTCATTTGATTATGATTGAAATAGGATCCTCAGGGCAGCCTGGGCGGGGCGAGGGCGGGAAACACCAGATGCGCACGAGTTTCATATTGTTAGACTTTGTGAGCGAAAGTAGTTAGCCATGGGGCGTTGATGGATTTGGTGGAATTAATGAATATTATAGGTACACATTTGTAGTAAAAAAAAACATTGTATTTATATGCACATTTACTAAAAAATCATCATCATAGTTAATTTCAGTACGTCCTCTGATACTAAAAATATTATTTCAATATTTATATTCGATAAATAAGGATTACAAATTATTTGATTTATTGTTTATTTTTATACCCATCGGTACTCGTAAATTGAAGTAGATTGACGTCAATGCAAATATGTATTTTTTGTCAAATCTCATGTCAAATTTTAATGCGCGTAGGTGTGATGTAAGCCATATCAATAGAAATTCTAGATTTGAACCGATGTGCATAAAAGTCAAAACATAAGAAACATAATATAACATAATAAACTTTTCTAACTACTCC
Organism: Scrobipalpa atriplicella; assembly: GCA_029255725.1. Lineage (NCBI taxonomy): Eukaryota > Metazoa > Arthropoda > Insecta > Lepidoptera > Gelechiidae > Scrobipalpa > Scrobipalpa atriplicella. The sequence continues at coordinate 38,533 of JARACY010002045.1, forward strand.
AAGTTCTTAAAAATATTATAATATTTATTAAAAAAATATCCTCACAAAGTGTATTCGTGTGCTAGAGAAAATACCTACATATCATGCTCGTGATATGTCTGCATTGTCCTAAACTAAAAAAAATTACCACCTGATAAAGAACCCATGGCTTAGTTCTATGAACTTGTGAGTAGAATGACCCTCAGCATATTAGACCTGGATATACAATAGAGCAAGAGCTTATGTGTACGGCAGCGTCGCCTGCGTCTGCGTAGAGTGCGGACGCAGCGTGCGCCCCGAGATTACAATAATTACGCGCGCACGCGCACGAGCCGGCCCCGCGCGCACTAATCACTATCATTTGCGCGTGTTATTCTATATTCTGCAAAACACTCGCCTATCGCGACATCTATGCATTGTCGGCGGGTGACGAATAACGGCCTCGGGGTCGGTGAAAGCTCGTTCTTAGCCTTTGTTAAGTAGAAATCTAAAAATTATTTATGTACAGTTTTATTACGCACGGTTTTTTTTTTGCAGCATGTACTAACCAGCTGCTTTTCTTTGAGAGAATACTGCAGGAAAGGGATCCTGACAATCCGTCACTATAGTTATAGCATACAGAGTTCTTTCTATACCTACTCGCAAATAAGTAGTTACTTATTTACTTAGCATTAAAATATAAATAAAGTCGTTGAAGTTTTAACCTATCATAAATAAATACCTATGTGACTATTTATGCATTTATATGACTTGATTACTTTTGTACTATATTTAGTTTTTATTGCTGAATGCATCAAACTCTTTCTTCGAAATGTAGAGCTTCATTTTTTAAATAGCGGAAAACGATTATCAAACTTGCATAAATGTTACCAAAAAAAAAAAACATCCGACTAAAACGTATCAAATCAAAGGGAACATCTGTTGCAATAAAGCGTTATATTTCGCGTGATATCAATAGTGAAGGAAAGTGTATCCTGTCATACGAGCCGTATCCGCCTCCACGGGGCCATCGGTAAAAAATGGACCAATTTTGATAATAGTTTCAGTGTTGCCTACCTCAGTCGAAGGAAAATATGAAAAAAAAACTTTAGCTACTTACTTTAGTAGATATTATTTATAATTTACTATCAAAGAGATTTTGTTAATAAATTGCCTTCAGTGTTAGGTAAATCAAATTTATGTGACTTTATAAAAGATCTTAAAAACCTTTAAATATAAATTGAAAACAAGTACATACATTGAGTTACAAGTCTAACTATTCTTATAAAAAACACTATTTTTAATCGTCGCCTGATATTTTTAATTGAAGTTCGGGATTCAGTACCTATGAGGGGAAGCATATAATTTCAGAAAGAAAAAAATAAATTTAGCTTCACTTGGATTATCTGGCAACACAGGATAGTCGCCATTACCATCGCAGGGGTAACGATCCCAATTCTTCATAATATTACGTACCGGAAGCATTTATTACCTTTCGTGAAAAAATACCTATTATCTAAAGGAATAAAGAGGGTATAACAAAACAGCTGATAAAGAGTATACACTTTCGTAGAGATTTGATAGTTGTAGTAGGCATACATTGCATTTGCATGCAATGGTGTCTGTTCATTCAAAGCAAAATAATAGGTATAAAATAACATTGACAGATAAAAAATTTACGTTTTTGTCAAAGTTAACATAACGATCAATCATAATCATAACATAAAACTCAAAAGTAAACAAGTGTTTTAACTATAACAAAAACGTAGTCACGGACTTTTAATTAGAGTCTACGAAATTTCTGAGGTTGAATCTATTAATTTTTATTACTGAGCGTGCTATTAAAAATCATTACTTCCTTGGTTAATAATACATTCCGTTTTAATTTTTTGACCAAGTTATAATAGTTTTCAAAGCAAAGATTACTTAAGCTTTATGTTTAAATAAAATTCAGTCACTCCTTCAGTACTTCTTACAGGTTACGCAGTAGGTACGTCAAAGAGCTCAATAAAGGTCGTTTTTGTCACGACACGACTGAAAAGTTTTAATGGTCATTTGAGAAAGTTCGAAGTGCGCATTGCTATAGGTAAGAACATCGCTTAAAATGAAAAACCATTATCTTTTTCTCTTATTTCTTGAGTATACCCCGGAAAGAGAAGCAGCTGGAGCATTCTATGTTTTTCTATCGCTGGCAGGCCAGTGCGTAAATTAAGAATATACTTTGGGAGTAAAGGTTATAAAGATAAGAACAGTAAAAAGTGCGTTATCGTTTTAGTTTGGCGTGTGACGTAAGTGCCCGCCCAACCGCCCTGCGCTCTCGCGCCGCCCCACGTAAACAAACAAGCCTGCGAGCGAGAACGCGCATGAGTAAAAGAGATGCCATCCGCGCTGTGGCTCCACTCGAACCCTACAATTAGTAGGCGAGATTCGTTCGCGGCATCGATTCGTTACGAGATAATTGCTCCGGGAATTTCTTTGACATGAAAATTTTGTCGCGCGAGTGTCGTTTTCCCCATTGAGTGGTTGTGGTCGGAGGCTGATGGGAGATGATGAACTGCGCGTACTATCAACATAACGGGGGCTCGCACCCCGTGCCTCATAATGTTAATAACAATTACTTCAACGAGGTAAACGTTTTATATTATTAAAAACAAATTTTTATCATTGTTTCTCAATAATAAATAATGTATACAAAAAGTATTAGTTAAGTATACAAAAAAAAATTGATTTGTTTACACCAGCTCAGATCAGATGCCAATTGGATTCTTATTATTTTCACACAATAGTTTTTATTGGTGAAATGTAAGTATTTATATTATATGCTACGCGTTTAATAACTTAATCTGCTCGAAGGGTTATAATTGAATTGAATTTAAAATTTAATAGGTAAAATTCTTCAAATTTCATTCAAAAAGTCCTAAGTGCCTACATCAAATACCCAGTATATTTCTTAAAAAAATATATTTTTATTTAAATAAAATAATAGATTGACGTTAGCAATATAACTGCTATTTTTTTTTAAATAGGTATTTGCTAAACTAAAGCAAGATAAAATATGCCTAAAGTTATTATTATTTACACAAAGCATAGAAAGTTTTCGTATTACCTTAATTACCGATCCGATCTATAAAAAATTAACAGGAGAATAATTACGATCAACACCCCGATTCCATACAAAACCCCAAATTGGTCTTCTCAAACACATGCAAAAGAAAAAACAACTCCCAAGACATTTGTGTTCACGAAGCGTGACAAACAAAAGACGTGTACGAAAATGAGACAACAAAGGCAGAGGCACAAAGGCAGAATGGGAATAAAAAAAAAGAATTAAAAAAATATGTTTAATTGGCGTGATTACGTGTGATTATAGCACAAACACCGCCCGTCGTCGCTCGCGCCGCCTTTCTCGCATTGTAGAACTTCTTACAATACCTTTGTTGTCCAATTGAAAGCAACTCTACACGCTAATTTCGTTTTATTTTTGGGGTATTAAGGTGAAATTTGATGCAGTGGTTGAGTCTAGCTAGGAATTTTCTATAACGTCAAGTTTAATTTTGAACAGCAATGTTAATTTGATTTGATTTTCATTAACTATTTTAACTTTAATTTTTTATTATATTTTTTTATGAGGTCAAGGCCTCTATTAACATACATATATCAATCGTTGAAATAAGTGGTTGTTGTTGTTGAAACAAATTTATATTTATTTTTAAACTGTTACTCTTACCTACCTGTCTATTTGAAGCACTTTTACTTGTTAATTTGCACTATTGTGTGAAGGTTTTGAAAAAAAAAACAAAAAGGCTACTTATATAAATAAACTGTACATGATAAATACGTCTATTACATGATCTAGGTAAAAAGCCAGGCATTTGAATTCAATTTATCAAATGAATAACATTTTTCAATTTTTCATATAAAATATCGTGCTTGCCGTCTAGATAGAAAATATAAAGAGTTGTTATTCACTATCTTTACTGCGATCTGCACACCATCGCGCGTTTCCGGTCGCATTCCGTTTCAACTGTCAACTTTGTGGAGAATCGTCATGTAAGTTGTGTAAGTAGGACTTTAATTGAAAAACAGATCTCTATCATGGGGGATCCCTCGATGACAGCGCACGTAATTTGTTACAATGTCCGCGGTTATTTAATTTGATGTTTGATTGCGATACGTTCAAAATTGCGGCCTACATAAAAACACATAAAATAGTCTTGAGATGCGCCTGCACAATTGCTAAGAAGTAGTCTTTGTGAAATTCAAAATTATGAAAAAAAAATATCTCATTAAAGTTACATTAACATTTGGCAAATGACACAAATTTTAACACTTAGAGAAGAAAATATACTTATGGAAGTAGTATTTATGTAAATCGTAGATATTGGATAAAAGATATAACTGCCTAGGTACAGTCATATTTACCTATTTTAGCAAAATAGGTATGTAAGTAAGTACTAGCATAACAACAATCGCACAATTTCACTTCTTACAAATAGCTTCAAAGGCCATCACAAATAAAGCAATAGGAGAAATACAATCGACGATATTAGTCAATGGCCGAATGTATAATTATTTTAATGCAGAGTTAAAATATGTTTCGGCTCAAATCGGGCCAGTCATCGAAATTAAATATACAATCCTTTTAAGCGAAGTTAGAAAGCAGTGGCTGTTGCATAAGGGTAATTAAGTACTATTAGAAGTGCTATTACCTACTAAACTACTTCCATGCTGGTCTATAAAGACATGAAATAGTTATACCAGCTGTTTTCCTTTCCAAATATAAGGTCAATAGGAGCTAAGGGTTTTTAATATTGTGATTTAGGCAAATTATTGTCATAATAGCAATTCAAAATACTGCCTGAAATATCCTTGAAAATTTCCTTGTCGTCTGCCTAGCACGTGGGCGTGACTTATATGTACCCAAAGGTTGCCTGAAAAGAAATTTCTACTCTCACTTACTGTTTTTTTCTATGTTGTCAATTGATTTTGCTGCAATAAATAGTTATTGTATTGTATTTATTTTTATATCATACAAAAATAATATGAACTAGTGCACATTATTTAGTAAACTTTACACGTGCCCACGGAACGGTAATGTCGTCCATGAACCAATGACATTTTGATCACTAATCTCCAACTATGGATTTAATTTAACATGACAATGTAACCAACGTTAGGTAGGTACAGTCAACAAAGGCGATTGCTGTACAGGACCGCTTGAATGAAACAGATGCAATCATTTCACGGAATTAAGGGCCGTATTTATAAAGCGATCTCAAGATTAAGAGCAATATTAAGTATGGATTTGACAGGCCGTTTTGTACTGAACTGACATTTCTGATACAAACTCAAACTCGCTGTCACTCTTGAGAGCTGATTTATAAATACGGGCCTAAGTATGTTTCAAATAAATTGTACAAGCATACGAATTTTTATGAAAAACCATTAATAACCTCTAGAAATTACTTAATCTGTTTCGAGCGGGCCTATACAGATATTTCTTTTGCTGACTGACTGTACCTAAATAGGAATTTATTGTAAATGTCAAGCACACAAAGCTTATCGTATTTATTATGGTAAGTAAACATATTTTGTTAAAAATATATTCATGCAAAATAAACATAATACCTATCTAATAATAATAAAAATTACATATGCGCTAATAGAGATGATAATAATGAATTGAATGGAAATTCATCATTTAAATTCCTATTCGCAAAATATTATTAGCACTAGCCCTAAACACGGTAAAACCTAGGATTTACCGGTAAAACCTAAGATTTACTGGTAAATTCTAGCTAATGCACTTCGGGCTTTTACAGTAATATATATATAACAAACCATCAACTAAAAATATAGAGCCTCTTTAGTATAGTAATTTATTCAAATATAGGTATATATAAAAAAAAGCATCTTTCGCGCTGGAGATGTCGCACGCGCACCTCCCGTGACGAATGCATCGCTCGCGCCTCTCAGCTCACAATGCCGTCATCACCGCACTCAGACAGTGCTGCCAGATCTATCTTTCCTGACTAGTACTTACAATGTTTTTTTGTACTCACAAACTAAAATAGCATCATCGGCTGACACAGTGATAGAACGACCGGTATTTATACTTTTTCTATTTCTTACTTATGGTGAAATTTTTGCGTTACAACTAAATAGTGGCAAACACGGTATACTCGAAAGGTTACCTAATTAGTTATGGTAAGCAGCCAACGTAGGCCTTTTGGCGTTTAGTAGAATTGAACGCTAGTGAAAGAAAGAAAGAAAGAAAAATAATTTATTCAATATCAGAATTACATTATTGTATTGTAGTGGGACTATAAGTACTTCTTGCGACTGTCATGACAATTATTTCGCTGCCAGTGGTTTTTACTAGTCACTTAATAGAAATTTAAATGTTGGTAAGCTAGTAAATTAAATATCAACTATTAAGGTACGATCAGGTGTTTTTGAAAAAGTACCTCACCGTTATCTTTTTTATTGGCCTGGCAACACAGCACAATGAACAACCGCCGGCACAATCGGCAATGACAAAAGTGAAATTGTGTTCCGACATTCGACAATTCGTTCCGATATCATTTCCCGACGTCGGGGTGGAAAATCGGTATGATACCTAACCATTGTCGGGAATCGTTCGGAAATCACCGCTATTAAGCAATCACGGCCGCCTTGAGTGTAATGAATTTGAATTGCGTACGTGCATTTTATTGTTGTGACCAATTGTTTTGATTTTCTAGATAAATGCATGTCTACAGAAAGTCACGTTTTACTCCCTTGGCAGGAAAACATCGTCAGAGGCTCTATACCACAGATTACTAATAAGTTACTATATACTAAAGGTACTATACTACTTAAAGCCATTTTTGAAAAATATTTTTATGACGACTATTCAACCCGTCGTTTAAATTGCCATACTTAAGCACTGAGACGCGTCTCTTTACAAATTTTGCTGTAAATTTGCTCGGGGAAAGAAAATACGAAGATTTTTTCTTTATCGATATTATTCGTGCTTGTTTTTAGAGAGCACGAACGCTTTTATGGACTGATATAAGCTTAAATTCTAGAATATACAAGGCAAAATCAAACATTTTCAAAGTTTTCATGAGTATGGACTGGACAAATAATATTACATCTTTGCTAGTTTTAATACCTATTTGATTTCACCTTGTCCATAGATAAATAAATATGATAAAATATTTAGTACTTACTAAAATCTTCATGTCCTTGTGATCCGTGGACACAGGGTCGATACTAACCTGAAAAACAAAATAAAACAACATTAGTCTCGTGATGCAGAAACTTAGGCCCGCATTTATAATCAGCTCTCAAGTGTGACAGCGAGTTTGAGTTCGTATCAGAAATGTCATTTCAGTACAAAACGACCTGTCAAATCCATACTTAATATTGCTCTCAATTTTGAGATCGCTTTATAAATACGGGCCTTAGTTACACTCGTGAGCAGTTTCGGCGTTTTCCCACCGTTCGAGCCGTAAAAAACCAAAAAACTAATTAGAAAGTCTGTAAAAAGTTAATATCATAAGTCGGCCGTGTGCGAGCGAATTAAATTTGGAGCTTTTTTAATTATGGAAGGAGATTCGTTGGGACGATTCGGCGGGATGGCGGATGGCGGGGGTTTCGGCGCCGCGCGGCGTGGCCCTCTAATTATGGGCCCGGTAATTGCGAGACCCAACGAGGCCCCGCGCCCCGCTCCTACCCCGGCCCTGTGCGACCTAGCCGACTAGCGTTAGGGAAATGAGGAGGCTCTATATTTTTAGTTGATGGTTTGTTATATATATATTACTGTAAAAGCCCGAAGTGCATTAGCTAGAATTTACCAGTAAATCTTAGGTTTTACCGGTAAATCCTAGGTTTTACCGTGTTTAGGGCTAGTGCTAATAATATTTTGCGAATAGGAATTTAAATGATGAATTTCCATTCAATTCATTATTATCATCTCTATTAGCGCATATGTAATTTTTATTATTATTAGATAGGTATTATGTTTATTTTGCATGAATATATTTTTAACAAAATATGTTTACTTACCATAATAAATACGATAAGCTTTGTGTGCTTGACATTTACAATAAATTCCTATTTAGGTACAGTCAGTCAGCAAAAGAAATATCTGTATAGGCCCGCTCGAAACAGATTAAGTAATTTCTAGAGGTTATTAATGGTTTTTCATAAAAATTCGTATGCTTGTACAATTTATTTGAAACATACTTAGGCCCGTATTTATAAATCAGCTCTCAAGAGTGACAGCGAGTTTGAGTTTGTATCAGAAATGTCAGTTCAGTACAAAACGGCCTGTCAAATCCATACTTAATATTGCTCTTAATCTTGAGATCGCTTTATAAATACGGCCCTTAATTCCGTGAAATGATTGCATCTGTTTCATTCAAGCGGTCCTGTACAGCAATCGCCTTTGTTGACTGTACCTACCTAACGTTGGTTACATTGTCATGTTAAATTAAATCCATAGTTGGAGATTAGTGATCAAAATGTCATTGGTTCATGGACGACATTACCGTTCCGTGGGCACGTGTAAAGTTTACTAAATAATGTGCACTAGTTCATATTATTTTTGTATGATATAAAAATAAATACAATACAATAACTATTTATTGCAGCAAAATCAATTGACAACATAGAAAAAAACAGTAAGTGAGAGTAGAAATTTCTTTTCAGGCAACCTTTGGGTACATATAAGTCACGCCCACGTGCTAGGCAGACGACAAGGAAATTTTCAAGGATATTTCAGGCAGTATTTTGAATTGCTATTATGACAATAATTTGCCTAAATCACAATATTAAAAACCCTTAGCTCCTATTGACCTTATATTTGGAAAGGAAAACAGCTGGTATAACTATTTCATGTCTTTATAGACCAGCATGGAAGTAGTTTAGTAGGTAATAGCACTTCTAATAGTACTTAATTACCCTTATGCAACAGCCACTGCTTTCTAACTTCGCTTAAAAGGATTGTATATTTAATTTCGATGACTGGCCCGATTTGAGCCGAAACATATTTTAACTCTGCATTAAAATAATTATACATTCGGCCATTGACTAATATCGTCGATTGTATTTCTCCTATTGCTTTATTTGTGATGGCCTTTGAAGCTATTTGTAAGAAGTGAAATTGTGCGATTGTTGTTATGCTAGTACTTACTTACATACCTATTTTGCTAAAATAGGTAAATATGACTGTACCTAGGCAGTTATATCTTTTATCCAATATCTACGATTTACATAAATACTACTTCCATAAGTATATTTTCTTCTCTAAGTGTAATGTGTCTTTGTGAAATGTCAAAATTATGAAAAAAAAA